>JAPFSE010000071.1:0-110262 GCA_030777785.1 Beauveria caledonica | reverse complement strand
CCCCCCCCCCCCCCCCCCCCCCCCCCCCCCATCGATTACATCTTGGAGATCAGTTATGCATCTCACAACGCGAACATTTACTGTTTCGCTTCTTTTGTTTTCTCCCATGCTGCAACAGTCTTTTTTCATAATTCTCAGTTCCCTTTACAATGGTCCCGTTCATACACAAACAAGTCACCCGATAATCTTCGTCTGGGGGTGGTCTCTACAGGAAAACTCGGCCCAATGTGGACCACGGCCAAAAACTCTATTAGGTCTGATCCTTAAAAATAGCACAAAACATGGCCAAACGGGCGGGAGAGGCTTTTTTTCTGAGTCTTTTGCCATTGTTTGCCTTCCATTCCGCCGCAGAGCGCAGAGCGCGCCCAGCACGTTTGGCAGCAAAAACGACGCGTTTCTTACAAAGAGGCGAGGCCAACTGGCAGGCACAAGGTTTTCGGACGACAGTCAAAGTTTTCTCAAGCGGGCTCAACTTTCATGCCTCGTTGACCAATGACGCAGAGCAAGCAACACGAGAAAGCATAAGGAAAAAAAAAGACCATGGGCATGAACAGGATAAAAGAGGATCGCGGCGATCAGACCCTTCCCCTCCCCCCCCTGGCATGGCAGTTGGTTGGTTGGTCGGGGTGCGGATCCTCTCGAGTTGGCGCCGCCCCCTGGGTTTCAGAAAATGGGCAAGCTCAGTAAGAAAAAAGGCAGTTCTCGTGTCTTTGTCCGAGTTTCACCAATTGTACGCAAGTACATGCGCAAGTCTCTTTGGGTTCTGCTGTGCCGCTCTTGGGCTTTTTGTGTCGCGCGACTTGGTGTGCTTGGGAGAACGGGTTTCGCGACGTGAACACGCGGACGGCGATCAAAGGAGGAGAAGGGGGGGGGGGGCAATTATATAATGATAACGCACGCGAGAGCAGCTGAACTCTCCGAATACCACCTCGCAACCCAGCCTGCCCTTGTCTGGTAATCTTGGAGATATCAATCAAAATGTGATGACGCTACGCTACCATCAGTCACATGTATCCACTCATACTACTTACACCGTACAGCCCGTACAGACCGTAATTCACAAGCAAATACCATCCTGGTAGTCATTTATCGAAATCGTCTTTTCTTTTCTTTTTTTTCTCCTGTTGATCATGCAACTCGAGAGTTTTACACCTTGTTTCTGCACCTTGACCCTTGTCCACTTGTTTGCTTGTTCAACATCACCCACCTTTTTGCGGTCAGATCTACTCTCCACCCCCGACAAGCCTGGATCATCCCTGCGTGCCACGATGAGGCCATTATTCGTACGACCACAGCCTGTACAACGAACAAAGCGCCATTGTTCCCTTTTTTTGTTGAGTTTGCACACGGAATAAAAAGCTCGTTGCGCCTTGTTCTTCCCGGCACGGCGTCATGATTTTTCTCTTGATGAGCCCTCCCTCGTGTGATGCTTTACCAGTTGTATGTATTTGCTTGTCCGATTTTCTCAGTGACCTGGGGTCGTTGTCGAATCGCGCTAGTTTCGCCAGTCGTAATTACTACAGCTATTAGTAAGCTCTGCCCTATCCATACGAAACAGCCTCTCCTCTTTAGAGCCTACCTATATAGCACAAGTCTCTACTCGTCTACATTGGAAAGATGGACGCCACGCCCGACGGCCCAATAGAAATGTCGTCGCTGGCAGTTTACGATCGAGTCACAGCCTCACAGGTCAGACTCTACGCCATGATCCACCAGTTTCCGACACCTGAAGCAGTTGTCAAATCAATCCATAGTCTGATGGTTGGGTCCCAGCAAGGCGGCAGGTTACCCGGGCAGGATCTGTACCTCTGCGTCACTGCGTTGCACTGCTCGAATAGGCGCCCTGTCCCACCCGATTTTTTCATCTCGGCTTGCACGAGGTACGGATATCTGTACTGTTTCCCCTCATTGTCGGAAATTGCGGCCGTACCCCTGGTCTAGTACGCCGTACACCGACGCGCAAGGCTGCAGAACCACGCATCGACCTTTGTCATGTGAGAGGCACCATCCGGGTAGCTGCGTCGCGCCACGGCAACGTTGCGTTTTAACAAACATGACCTCTTGGTTTTAAAATTGGGTAATATTACTTGTATTTGCTATTCAGAATTCGTCATGGACCTGACTGATCTACAGAGTTTGGCATCGATTCCATTGGATCCATTTCTTGCAAACTGCGGCTAGATACCGGCCGCCTTAAAAGACTGCTCAAAGTCGGCAATGATGTCATCAATGTGCTCAACACCAACCGAGATTCGAATGAGATCCTGAGTAAAAAAAGTTAGCGGTTGAAATATGTACGGGCGAAATGCTGGGCACTGACCTCGGTGACGCCAGAGTTTGCCTTTTCCTCATCAGAAAGCTGTTCGTGGGTAGTGCTCCACGGGCTGCCAAAGAAATTAGCAAGATGCTTCTCTTCCACCACTTCCATTTTCCAGAGCAACATACTGAATGGCCAGAGTCTTTGCATCACCGACATTGGCCAGGTTGGAGATGAGCTTAAAGTTGTCGACCACCTTGGCACCCTCGGCGACGCCGCCCTTGACGCCAAAACTCAGCACGCCGCCAAAGCCCCTCTTGAGATACTTCTTGGCCGTCTCGTGCGACGGGTGGCTGGCCAGGCCCGGGTACGAGACCCAGCTGACCTTGGGACTCTTGTCGAGGTACTGCGCGAGGGCGAGGGCGTTTTGGGCGTGGCGCTCGGCGCGCAGCGACAGCGTCTCGGTGCCGAGCAGCAGCTGCTGCGCGGCAAAGGCGTTGAGGTAGGCGCCGAGGTCGCGCACAATCTCGACGCGCGCGCGCACGATGAAGGCGAGCGCGCCAAACGTCTCCCAGAACTTGAGCCCGTGGTAGCCCTCGGACGGCTCGATGAACTGCGGGAAGCGCGCCGCGTTGGCGCCCCAGTCAAACTTGCCGCTGTCGACAATGACGCCGCCGACGGTGGTGCCGTGGCCGCCAATCCACTTGGTGGCCGAGTGCACGACAATGTCGGCCCCGTGGTCAATCGGACGCACAAAGTAGCCACCAGCGCCAAACGTGTTGTCAACCTACGCGCAGAAAAACAGTCAACATTAACATTTTGCCAGCTTTTCCGTGCGTCGTCCCCCCATCAGACTTACCACAAGAGGGACTCCCTTGGCATGCGCAACCTTGGCAATGGCCTCTAGGTCAGGCACGTTGTAGCGAGGGTTACCGATACTCTCGACGTAAATGGCCTTGGTCTTGTCGTCAATCAGAGCAGCAATCTCGTCGGGGCTGTCACCATTGACGAATTTGGTCGTGATCCCGAGGCGCGGCAGGAAAACCTTGAACTGGTTGTACGTGCCGCCATAGAGGTTCGACGTGGAGATGATGTTGTCGCCGGCGTGCGCAAGCGTGTTGATTGTGATGAATTGAGCGCTCTGGCCAGACGAGGCGGCGAGACCGGCAGCACCGCCTTCGAGGGCAGCAATGCGCTTCTCAAACACATCGACAGTAGGCTACATGATGTCAGACTTTTTTTTTTTTTCGCCCCCAGGCTGGGTGAGGGGAGCCACGTACGTTCATGATTCGGGAGTAAATGTTGCCAGGCTCCTTGAGGCCAAATAGCCTCGCGCCATGGGCAGAGTCCTTGAATGTATAGCTCTATAGCCGAGTCAATTGATGCAGCTCGCAATTGCTGCGTTGCGAATCTCACAGTGGTAGCATAGATAGGCACGGCGCGCGCATTCGTCGTGGGATCAGGCTCCTGGCTGTGAATCTTGTAAGCCAGCGGACGACATCAACTGAGCCAGCGACAACTGTTCCAGGGTTCCAAAGCTTCCGCGAAGGACGATTGTCTACATACCCAGCATGGAGCTGAAGCGTCTCAAAGTTTTTGCTGATTTCCTCGGCCATGATGAGTACAAGTTGTCGAATGCTTGTTCAGCGTTTGTGACGTATTATCTAACGCAGGTACAAGCTATCCAGAATGATAGCGGGTGGTTATAATGGAAGAATTGAGAGGATGCACGTTATGAAAAGAAGAACGTGATGCGACCTCAGCTGTAACGAATACCCCTCATCTGCCGGTCATCAATTGCAAATCTCCCTGCCCCTCCCCGATTTTCGCCCACCACTTTGCCTCGCACGTTGGACTAGACGCCAGGTGAGGTGCTTCGAGGCAAAGACTTGAAGTGGGGTTACCGGTCAGCCTTTTGCACCTAAAGCACGCCATCGCCATTAAATCACGGTTTGGTAGACTGCGTAACCGGACCTGTAGGTCGCGTCATTTGAGACAGACCGGCAGAGTGATTTTGTAGCAGGTGGTAATTAGAGCACAGGTTTGCGCGAAACTATATCCTGTTTCCCGGAATCTGGTCGGAGCGCACATCGAGGCGAAGCCATCAGCCGAGGGGCGGGGTTTGCGGCTGCGCACGAAATGCGCGAGAAAAATACTCTGCTCGAAAATGAACCGACTAAACTGACAGGCGGGTAGTAAATCATGGAATCCAGCCATGTTGTGTAAATATGCAGCCACTCCGTCTCGGGCGCGGCAGGCATTGATTTAGGCACCACATAGTTATGACAGCTCGCATAGGCGTGAGCGTCTATCTGGACCCCAGAAAAATTCATGTGGGCTGCATATATTGATTGGATCTTACTACTCGCTGGAACTCTGCCATAATGAGCGGCTGTCACCGGCAAAGGGAAACCCTCCATCTCAAATGCATGCAGTGAAACCTGCAGACCGGACCCTTGAAGGCTACGGTCAAGGCTAGCAGACCGAGGTTCGGCAGAAGAATGCGATGAAGAAACAATTTATCTGTAATGTTGTACGCAGTGACTCTTCTGCACTGCATTGCTGTGATTGGTGACTATGTACTCGACACGGGATGAATTATCATCGACATGACTCTAAACGTTCATTTAAGGCGAATTCATTTAATGCGAATGTGTTTCCCCAATTCAATTCAATCCGCCACGGCATTTCGATCCTCCCTCCTTCCCCTCCTTTACTTCCACCTGCGTCCAGAATCTTAGAGTCTCGCATTCGCTTCGGCCATCTGGCGACGCGCCGCCGTAATCCTCTTCATGTGCGCCTCGCTCTGAAACCACTCCTGGGCCGCCAAAATCGTCGACGCGATCCAGGCGCTAAACTCGGCAGCCGCAAGCACGGCGACGGCCCGGCTCAGCGTGCAGCCCAGCTGCCCCTCGCACGCCGTCGACGAGTCGCTCAGCGTCAGCGCAAAGGCAATGAAGCCGCCAAAGTAGAGGATCGCGTTGAGGCCCTCGACGCCCATCGACGTCAGCCGGTGCGCCATGACCATGCGCTTCTGCCGCACGGCGAGTTCGAGATAGGCGATGGACACGATGGACACGCACGGCGCAAAGACGAGAAACTGCAGAGCCCCGGGGCTCGATCGGTCGGCGACGCGCGAGTACCAGTTGTAGACTTTTGGTCGCCGCCCGCCTTTGTTAGTCATTACTCGCTTCGGGAGCACCAGACCACGGACAGAGAATAGATTTTTTTTTTCTCTCTCTCCCGTCTTTGAGAAGAACGACTCACCATAGATCGCCAATGCCAAATTGGCCAAAGCCAATAGGCCTTGTAAAACACGGAGGAGGAGGATGCCCGCGCGAT
This sequence comes from Beauveria caledonica, assembly GCA_030777785.1. Taxonomy (NCBI): domain Eukaryota; kingdom Fungi; phylum Ascomycota; class Sordariomycetes; order Hypocreales; family Cordycipitaceae; genus Beauveria; species Beauveria caledonica. The sequence continues at coordinate 104,663 of JAPFSE010000071.1, read as the reverse complement.
CCATTGTTGGCGCAAGAAACCTGTCTTCAATACAAAAAGGAGGCTGAAAAGTCAAAGAAAAGTACTCGAAGCTGACTTTTCAACTGACGGTCCTCTGTTTTGTTTTGTTTCCTGCTTGCCGTTCGATTCGATTGTCCGTTTGTTCGTCTGTGGAGAGGGTCTTGTTGACAGTGTAAGTCGTCTGGCATGTGGATTCGAGCCAGAGGCCTACACCCAATTATGCTCCAAATCGACACGATGAAGAGATTACATGGTAGTGATGGGGCTCGAGAAACTCGGTATAGATCAACCCCTTGAGTCTGATCTTTTCGATTTTTGGGTGAGGAATTATCAAAGTCGGCCCTTTCAGTAGGCATGGGCGAGGCATTGTTGCGCGTTTGAGACTTGAGGGCTGCTCAGGTATGCAAGGGGCAAACGAGCGCAATCTACAACTTAAAGATAGGGCAGAAGTTCTAGAATCAAGTTTGCTGAAAATTCACGAGCAAAAGAAAATGGTGAATGCCGCGTGGGATTAAGATTTAACGGCACTGTAGAGTAGAATCTCTGCTACTGTAAAAAGTAGGCGAAGCGGGCAAAAAAATGCGTGATCTGGGAATCGAACCCAGGGCTCCCCGACGTTGCGGATGGCAACGGAGAATTTTACCACTAAACCAATCACGCCAATTCTCGTTGTGTAACGATGGAAGTGTCAGTCTTATTTGACACTAAGTTCTGATCGAACGCAAGCCAAGCCATTGTAGGGTAGTTGTACTTTTGGTGTGAACGTAAGTGTCTTAATTCCTTAGGTTCTTTCGCACAACATACAACATCTGGGGTGTGAGAGCATAGAAAAAAAATACACCTTGCTTGCTGCGGTCCGTGATTATTTGCATGTCATCGTCGGACGTCAGCTGTAGCTCGATGTGGGCGTAATGGTACCAGGAGCAGGTTGCTGTCGGTGAAGGAACAAGCTGTCAGCATGTGAAGATGAGCATCTCTGTCGCGGGCTGCAACCGGCCGCTGCCAGCTGGCGGGCTCTGTTTGAATAAAACAGAAATCGATCCGAGGCAAACAGCGTAACAGGCATACCCCAAATCTATCATCGCCATCTACAGCATCATCACCATTTCTGCTACAGCTATCAAACTCAAAGGTCCCGAATCTAATTTGCTCCGTCAACCAGTGTCTCGGCTCAGGACAACCAGCGCTGCTGTGCGCACGCCTTGTTGCATCTAGCAGACCCCGGGCTTCCCCTCGATGGGACACGCGGGGAAGGGGAAAGGCAGTCAAGTCAAACAGCGAGTCTACCTGTGAAAGTCTAATTATTAGAGCTACAATACTCCGAATTACCTACGGAGTACGGACTCTCGGCCTGCGCATTTGGCCCGCCGTCGCCGCCCCAAAGCCACCGAGCCAGCCGCATGTTGGAGCAGCGCCAAGGGAGCAACCGACCTTACTTCGTAGAGACATGTGGGCGGGCCGCAAAGTCAATGTCGAATTGCCAGTCCTCCCCGAGTTGTTAATAAAGACCGAGACAACGCGGCGGAATTACTTTGCGCCACCAGGGTTGCTTGTTGACTGCACCGCTCACCTCGTCGCGCACCTCTCGCTTCTCTCAATCGTATTGCGTCCCGCCGCCAAAGACTGCGCCGGAAATCCATCAATACTGATAGCGTTGTCGCTAATGCTTTTGCACTAATCTCTTCTTTCCCTGACAGGACACGGGACCAAGCGGCCCCAGTTCGCGTTGCTGCTGCCGAGGCACCCCATAACATCCCCATAACCTCGGCCAGTGCTAGTGTGGTTGTGTGGGTGGTGCCCCGGACTTCATGACCAATTTGGGCGCAAGACCTATCAACGTCTTGGCTTGCGTCTGCATCAAAAGATCCAATCGCCGGCCCCTTCTCTCTGACATTCCTGCGTCTTTTCTGTTGTCCAAAGACGAGAAGCGAGTTTGTCATCTTTCTGAGTTTACCCCCTCGCCTGACTCGATTGAAGACACTTGCGTCTTTCTTCTCCTCTGCACCCTTTCGTCGCCCGTAAGTTTGCGCCTTCGCCCACTAACAAGCTTGGCCCGCCCGCATCGCCTCAACGAAACCCGCTCATGGCTAATCTAGTCTTCTCATAGATTCCTCAACACAACATCGCAGCCATGGCTCCCCAAACCGCCGAACAGATAATTGCCGACCTCAGCGCGCCGCCGCCAGTCGGCGCTCCTCATGCTCTTCCGATCCCCGGCTCCGAGCGCCCTAATCGCACCGCCGTCTATCGCCATTGGCGCTTCCGCGACCAGCCACTCCTGACCAAGCTTGAGCCCGAAGTTGAGTCCGTCCACGACCTGCTCGAGCTCGCCATCCAGAAATATGGCAACAGGAAGGCGCTCGGTGTGCGCAAGTGGAATCCCGTCACGCAAGAGCACGAGAATAAGTTCGATTGGATGACATACGCAGAGATGGGCGAGCGCCGCAAGAACCTCGGCGCTGGTATTATCGACGTTGTTCAGCAGGCCGGCTACACCAACAGCAAATATGGCGTTGGAATCTGGTCTCCCAACACTCCAGAGTGGCACCTAACCGGTAAGTGCTGATGTTTGATCTCTCGGTTTGACGCTTCAATTTTCTGATAACACTTCCCTCAGATATGGCCTGTACCTCGCAAAGCCTGTTCAGTGTTTCGCTTTACGAGACACTCGGCCCCGACACCACCGAGTATATTATCAACCACGCCGAGCTCCCCGTCGTTGCTTGCTCAGCCAACCATATTCCCGTCCTCATCAAGCTCGCTTCCCGTGTTCCCACTCTAAAGGTCATCGTCTCGCTGGACCCCTTGGACAAGGGTGAGCACAAGGACAAGAACCCTGGTAACATCCTGAAGGATATCGCCGCTCAAAGTGGTCTCAAGCTTTATGAAATTCAGGAGCTCGAGGAGATCGGACTGAAGAGCGGCCGCGGCTTCCGACCCCCCACTTGGAACGATCTTACCACAATCAACTACACGTCCGGCACTACTGGTCCTCCCAAGGGCGTCGTCATGCACCAGGGCAATGCCGTCGCGGCTATCAACGGTGCCCGCTCCATGGGCAATGTCCAAGCCAACGACACTCACATATCGTACCTACCTCTCGCCCATATCTACGGACGCATGATTGACCAACTTGCTCTCGTCTCCGGCGCTGCTGTCGGCTTTTTCCGTGGTGACGTTCTCGGTCTTGTTGACGATCTGAAGCTCCTGAAGCCCACGTCCTTCCCGTCTGTCCCTCGTCTCTTTAACCGCTTCAACTCGGCTATCAAGGCCGCTACCGTTGAAGCCCCCGGTTTTAAGGGTGCTCTCTCTAGACATGTTGTCGACGTAAAGAAGGGCTACATGCGCCAGCCTCCCGGAAGCACCACCAACACACACTTCTTCTACGACAGACTATGGACTAAGAAGGTTCGCGCCGCTGTTGGTCTTGACAATGCCCGCTCTATGATTAGCGGTAGTGCCCAGCTCGATCCCGATGTGCAGGAGTTCCTCGGTGCTGCTTTCGGAAACGAGTTCCGCCAGGGCTACGGCATGACTGAGACGTATGCCGGAGCTACTGTCCAGCTCGCTCGCGATTACTCTGCTGGCAACCTGGGACCTCCTCTTCCCTGCCTGGAGCTTTGCCTCGAGTCTGTCCCCGACTACAACTACAGCGTCGATGATAAGCCTAACCCACGCGGTGAGGTTCTCATGCGCGGTCCCACCATGTTCCAGGGCTACCACAAGAACGACGAGGAGAATCAGAAGGTTCTCGAGTCAGACGGTTGGTTCCACTCTGGCGACATTGGCGAGATTGATAGCCTTGGCCGTCTTCGCATCATTGACCGCAAGAAGAACGTTCTCAAGCTCGCCCATGGCGAGTACATCTCTCCCGAGCGTATCGAGAACGTGTATCTGGGCAACACCAACATTGTTGCCACCGCCTACGTGCACGGTGACTCCAAGGAATCCACCCTCGTCGCCATCTTCGGTGTCGATCCGGAGAATTTCCCTCCCTTTGCCAGCAAGGTTCTCGGCAGAAATGTTACCCCCGGCGATGTCGCTGGCATCAACGCCGCTGCCAGGGAACCCAAAGTCAAGGAGGCTGTCCTCAAGGTGCTCGACAAGATTGGCCGCAGCCACAAATTTAACAACTGGGAGCGCGTTCGCAACGTTCACCTGGTCGTCGACCCCTTCACGCCTGACAATGGCCTGTTGACTCCCACGTAAGTTTGACTGAATTGGCGAAACCACTTACTATTCTAACTTGTACAACTTAGTCTCAAGCTCAAGCGCCCGCAGGCTGCCAAGGCTTTCCGCGATGACATTGACCGCTTGTATGCCGAGATCAAGGCCACCGAGGAGCCAAGCAAGTTTAAGCTGTAAATACGATTACGATGCAAGGACGAAGAGAAAAATCCAAGGATAGAGAAGGCCAGTCGCACAATCTCGGTTGGCGGCTGCGGCCTTCATTGTATGCTTAGCGAATAACTAGAATAGTGGGGGAGATTTTGATGTCCTGTGATTATATAGAAAAGCTCTCAATTTGAGACTACAATTCATCTTGATATTTGTCATTGATCTTGTGAAGTTTGGCAATATCCTCACAAACAACCCCCCGGCGGCGTGAACAGCACCTGGGTCTGCCATTCCATCCACTCGCCCTCGACGCTGTACAGGTTGCGGGGGGTATTATTATTATCGTTATGATACGCCAACTAGGTTAGAGAACCTATCTGGTACCTCTGTGGTTACGGTTGTGGGGGGTATAGTGCTTATTCATTATGGTGTGTATATTTTTGGAGTGAAATTTCCACACCTGCCACGATAGGGCCAGTTGCTTCGAAAGGACTCTGCGACCTTTCATGAGGTTGGAAGAGCATCATCGCATACAGGAGTATGCATCCCGCATATGGCGACTCGTATGCACGCGAGCGCCGCCGCCGCCAAAAATTAGCAGTGACAATGTGCTGGTCAACACTGTCAAGCGCAGAATTGACCTGGAAGCAGAAGCTGTCAGACGCCATGTCATGCGGCAGCTCTTCCACTCTGGTACGCGCCAAGTGGTGCTGAAGAACTTCATCACTGATGACTTTTTGCAAAACCTTGGTACGCGGTGCTGCAACTTGAGAGGACTGCACATTGACCGCCGCCACGGCGGCTTGAAGTATACGACACTCAGCCACGTCCTCTCCCGTCAACTAGACTCGCTGGAGGACACTGCCATCTTGTCCCTCTGCTCCTCGGCCATCTCTTCGGACCTTTGGTATGCCTTGCGGAGAAACCAACCTTGAGGAGCATTCGGGTGCGGATAATGTTTACGAAAGACACGCTACGCCAAATCAAGACGACAGTGCTCAGGCCGTTTCGGATTCTCCAGAAGCTGTACGCGAGGACTGCGCCGTCGGCCGTGCCCCAACTAATTGAGTGCGTCGAAAACGTCACGGCGCTTCACCTTCACGTCGTGGGCGGCGCCGAGGTGCTGCAGCACGTTTCGAGGTTGACAGCGCTCAAGTCCCTGGAAGTCGACTTTTACGGGCGCAAGTCGTTTACGAGTGCCGAGGTCATGGCAGTGCAGCGGCTCGATGGGCTTGACGCTCGGCACATAACGTCGGCACCGGAACCCAGGTGTCGGTTTGGACTTGTTGCCGCAGGACTTTGAGCATCTCTTGTCCAAGGTCGGCAGCCGCCTCGTCCACTTTGAGGTTGGCCTCCCCTGCATCATCGTGGATGCTATATACATGGTGGCCAGGCACTGCCCGCGGTTGAGAAGTTTTCAGATGCGGCACTCGCCGTGCCATCTACCTGCTCCAACCGATGGCCAGTGGCCGGATGCAATGTGCCCTGAGCTGCGGCTCCAGCTCGTTGGGTCGCTAGATGGCAACCTGGAGCGAGATTTGAATGACACGTGCGCCTGATACTAGAGAACATGGGACGAAAAAAAGGCCCTCGACAAGTACCAAATATGTCTGCCTTGTGCTCTAGACAACGTGCATCTGAGTTTGCTCAACGGCTACGTGGTCTCATGCCTGAGCTCAAGTATCCCATGTTTGCGAGGCGAAAACCCGTAGACGGTTTAATTCTCGACCTCTTTTATCCCAAAGATCCCCTCGGAGTTTTCAGCAGCGAAGACTACATGCGATCTAATGGCTGTCCTCGCGATGGCTGTGTTGGGTACCGTACCAATGACGGGTGGAGCAGCGAGGAAGAGGCTAGCGAGGACTACGACAGAAACGAGTACGAAAGTAATAGTAGTGACGACTAAGATGAAAGGCAACACGGATATAAAATCCACTCGATTCACGGACCCCGCGTTGAATCTTGGGTCAAGATTCCTACCCGTACTTTCTCCCCCTCTCCTGAGAGTCTCTCGCTGTTTACAGCATGTGACCACTGTAAATGTTAAGTTATACCTACGCGGGTTATAAGGAAATCATACTTCTTAATATATTTAAAAAATAATAATATCTTATCCAATAACCCTAAATCTATACCTATATACCTTAGAAATATTTTATCTATGAAAAGCTATTAGCGTATGTTAGGCAACACCCCCCTCCCGCGTAGGTTCGCTTAAAAAAACTGGACACGCCACACTTTTTGTAGTGCCCATATCGCAACAGTGAATAGCACTAAACCTACCCGTACCTTGCCGTATTTCACGCAACCACCGTGAAACTTACCATATTGGTTGATGCAGCTACCTGTTCCACTGCATCTGCGGAGTGCCGACATCGAATATATTACAGCAATGTAGACTTGATTAGTGCGAAATTAACTTGACACCATTGATTGGCAGTCAAAATTACTAGGGTGAAGTTTGTTTGGTCGGCTTTCCGCTTCATTCCTCGGCAACAAGCCTGTGTCTTACCTATGTGTCTTATGTGTATTATGCTTAATCATGCCGGCACTGAGCTGCCAGTCGACGCTGTCCTCTGACTGGAGGAGTTGTGAAACAACTGACGACATCCATTGATCCCGACACTTCACAAAGCAAGGACAAGGCATTTAAACCTGTTAATCTACCTGCCGGCACACTAACTGCCTTGCTGCCGTCCATCGTTTGATCATGGCCATACCGCTAGCTCGACGACGCAGGCTTATCCTCCTGCTACTTTACCCCATACCGAGCGCGAATCCATCCCTCAGCATAAATTAGCAATGTGTGGGAGGCCGAAAAACTATGTGATAATCATCTTCCAAAGTTGCAGCAGCAGCAACCCCAGGCTTTCCCCGAGGCTCCCTACTGGCGGCTCGTTACAGAAGCTTGCTTGGCGCCCCCCTCTGCTACTGCCCCCGCGTCTTGGCACCGGAGCAAGACGCCATAACGCCGGTCGATAGCGACCCGGACGGAATAGGTAGGTAGGTAGACATGGGCAAAGCGACGGGCGGACGGACAAGCTTGCATCGGGCGTTGGCACAAAGCAGGGCTGCATTTCTTTGAGCCGCCGATCGATTAAAGGGTAAACGCATCCCCGTGTTCTCCTCTCTCTTCCTCTCCCGCTTGCCAATTCTCTCTAATCTCAACCATTGCATCTTCGCGGCTAGTTTTCTGCAGAAGCGCGCCGTGATGACGTTATTACAAAGCCTCGCTGTTGCCATCGTCGCGGTCGCACAGACAGCCGCCGCCACGGCCTGTCCCGGGCCAGCGCCAGCCTCGAACCCTCAGACTGCCGATGGCGTTGCCTTTAAAGTCTTGCAAAATGGTCTGGCTAAGCCCCGCGGCGTCGTCATGGACTCGGAGGGCAACCTGCTCGTGGTCGAGTCCACGGGCAAGGGGGTGACCCGCGTAGTTCTCGATGACGCCGAAGGCCTCGATGTCTGCGTTTCGTCGAGCGCGCAGCTGATTAAAGACAGTACCGTGAGTGGAGAATCCCATTTGCTACATAAATCCCGAAGCGTAGATTAGTTGAAGGTGGCCCACTGACCCCATGCGCAGCTAAACCACGGCATCGCACTCTCGGGCGACGGCAAGACGCTGTTTGTCTCGTCGGACTCGGACGCTTATGCGTACCCCTATGACGCTTCCAAGGGCACTGTCGGAAATGCGAAGCACATCATCAAGGGCATGAAGCAGACCGGCCACGTCTCCCGCACGCTGCTGGTGCCCCGCCACAACTCGGATCTGCTGCTCGTGTCGCGCGGATCCGACTCAAACATTGACGAGGAAACGGCCGAAATTCCCTCCGGGCGCAGCCAGCTACGCATTTTTAAAATCGCAGACCTCGTCAAGGATGACTCTGACGCGGTCGAGTACACTGCTGGCGAGGTGCTGGGTTGGGGTTTGCGTAACAGCGTTGGGGTCGCGGACGACCCGACAAACGGTCACATTGTGAGTGCGCACTCTCTGCGTGCACAACTGCGAGGGGAAGGAAAGAGAGGAAAAGAGGGACAAATGCTGACTACTATGCAAGTGGACTGTTGAGAACTCGATCGATAACATGGAGCGCGAGGGCACCGACATTCACAACTCCAACCCTGGTGAGGAGCTAAACTTTCACGGTCTGCCCAACGACACCTCGAGCGCGCAATATGGTCGCAACTATGGCTACCCCGGCTGCGTTGCCATCTACGACCCCAGCAACGTCAAGAGCTTTTCCATCGAAGGCGGCCCCAAAGTTGGCCTGCAGATGACGGGTGACCACATCACCGGCTACACGGACGACTGGTGCCGCGAGAACGCGACTGCGCCGCGTCTCACCTTGGGATCTCACCTGGCGCCTCTGGATATCAAGTTTCTCAACGACGGTAGCGCGGCGCTAATTGCTATTCACGGAAGCTGGTAGGATTCCTTGACCCTCTCCGATGACACATCCAATCACTGACATGAAGGGCCAGGAACCGGCAACCCCCCAACGGATACAGACTCAGCCGCGTTAGCTTTGCCGACGGACAGCCCGTGGCCAAGGCAGACAGCGACGACGCCGAGGAGAAGCTCCTGTGGAACGCCGACAACGCCGAGTGCCCCGGCAAGTGCTTCCGTCTGGCCGGTCTCTGGCTCGACGACAAGGGACGCACCTTTATGACGAGCGACAACTCCGGCGAGCTCTTTGTCGTCACCGGCGCCAGTAACAATGGGCCCAAGGCCAAAGTGAATGGCGGAGACAAGACCTCCGGAGCCGAGAGCCGCATGCGTAAGCAGTTTGGGACTTGGCTATGGTGAAGACTGGCCATTAGAGCCTTGATATGATATGAACGATTGACTAGCGCGTGTGCTGATTTTGCTCTTGGTATTGCTCTTTTACTGGTTCGTCTTAGTGGCTAGCTACACGGCTTGACTGCGTAAATATGAATATGAGGGCCCTAACCCTCTTCACGGCAAGAAACGACTACATAGTTATCGCTTATAACCTATTTACATGATCTACATGATTTCTTCGCGTGCGGGGTTCCTAGCGATTCGCCAACTCAACAGTTTAAGACTTCACGCGATCCTTAAAGCCACTAAATTGCAGAGTGAATTGATCTAATACGAGCCAGACCGAGCTATATGTGCTCAGAATGCTTTTAAAACTACCGAAGCTATCATGAATTGATTTTAACACTCCTTTAAACACACCAAGAATCCTACGCTATGGTTGCTTGCCCTCTAAGCTTTTGCGCTGCCTTAGGTAGTGTATATCAGTGGCACCAGCAAGCTACGTGCTGCGCAAATAATACGCAGCGCATTTGCACTTTTTATTATGCATTTAATGAATTGCAATTATAGCGCTATAAATGCACCTAATTAAATACATTATGGGATTGCATCTTTGAATATGATGATTCGCGACATGCCTTGATATTGTATATACTGCCCACACTTTTGCCTATATTCGCTATAAAACATGTACTCCTTCACCGTGATTTCCATTTGCGCCTGTTCGATTAAATCCCATCTAAATCAATACTAACTACCTTTTTACTCTTTAGGCTATAACTGCAAATTTTAAGAATAATTCTCTCTTCACACTTTTAATAAGCCTGACCTTTATGAACATAGTAGTCTTATAAGTGGGTCTATGCAGCCAGCTCTAGCTTACCCTGGACTCCTTAATAATGACTAATCTTGTAGGCGCTAATATCACTTCATTCTGTGGCAGCCTCGCCCCGCACCTCCTTAGACCTGTTAAGAAAACGAGCAGACAACCATGAGCATCGCCGGCGACAAATAGGACGCGTCTAAAGCATTAAGACACGCGATTGCAGCCCAGAGCCCGCGTCTTCTTCACCTGAGATTGTTTTCTGGCGTCATTAGACGGCTGTTCGCCTCGCGTGGATGCATGTCGCGCCAGGCCCGTGACGCGCATCTGATTGCCGCGATATAGCACCATCGAAGCAATGAACGCACGTCGTAGAGGGGAGCTCTGGTATACCGGGCCGAAATTCAACGATCCTAATGTAACCAAAGGCGTTCTCAATTTAGCCCTAAAGGAACTTGGACTTCCCCCTCGAGACAGCAGCAGCAGCACCTGCGACTCCTCCAAGCGCCGGCAGGTGGACAGGGAATCAACGGAGGAGGGACCAACGGCCAAGAGACAGCGGCCGAGCCCATCGACGCCAGGGGGCTGCCCGAGCTCGCAAGCTCGCAATGAAAAGTATAGGACGGAGATGCGCATGCGGCTGCTTCCGCATGTCATACGTGCGGTGAATAAATTACCACCCACCGGGCTCAAACTGCCCGAGATTGCCATGAAGGTATGTACATATCCTGTCAAAATGCGGACAGCCAGATTTGGCGAGATAACGATAACATGTGCTAATGCTCTTGACTAGACTGCCACGATATTAGCTATGCGCTTTTTAAACAAGATTGGCAACGATCCCAGTCTGATCATACCTGACGAGGTCGCGACGACAGAGCAACAAGCCTTAGAGACGGTTGAGCAATTGTCTTTGTTACCTGTGAGACCGGTTCATGCATATCCAATCAGGAAGCAACAGTTCACTAACTGTTAAAACAGGAATATCGCGTTGCTGGGCCGAGTGATGATGTGCCCGTGGTCATCAAGCAGGAACAGAAGGCATCGCCTTCGATTGATCAAGTCCCGCCGGTCCCTACAGACCATGCGGTTTCCAAAGTGTCTAAAGTGTCCCAGACCCCTTCAGTCTCTGTAAATTCTGTGCCCCCTGCACGGCCTACCACCTTCGGTCTCACACCAGCACAGACGCCAAGCCGAAGCAGCCGCCCTTTGCGCAAGCCTTACAAGCCACGCGTCAGGAGGGAGACATCACCGCGGCCTGATCCTCAATGGAGGCGATTGCTCCTGCGGCCATATCTTTCTACACCAGACCGCGATGCGCTTCAACAAGGAAGCCGGATTGCGTTTGGAAAGGCTAAACACCTTCGCAACAGACCGGCGGTCTATCATGTAGATTTTTCGGCTGCCGAAATTGCTATAATGGTGAGCGAGATGGCTCGCTACGTTAAGTTCGACATTCCCCGCACCAGCGTTGCGCTGCGGCAGCTGTGTCTCGAATATCCCGTGCCTTCGCTTGTGGATGGGAAATTGCCTGGTCGCACGGAGCTAGACGTTCGTGGTTTCTGCTCTGATTTACTGGCTGACAAGGCTGCCGACCCCAAGAGCGCCAGAATTCTCTCCCTCCACCGAGAGGCTACGCAGGAGAACAAGGACCATCGGCGGGAGAGTCAGCTATCATCGCTGCTGTTTGCCCGAGAGCTCGCGGGTAATGCTGGCATGGGCCAAACGCGGCGCTACGTCAACTTTCAGTCCACTTTCAAACAGATACGCGAGGATGCCTTGGAGAACGCCATCGGCCAGTTCGCCGAATTTACCAACTGTGCTGGCGACATTTCAACTATGACTTGGGTCCCACACCAGAATATTCTCTGCGGCACTACGACGCACTCTGACGCTCACAATCAACAATATAACAAGGCGGGCAATCTGCTCCTCTGCTCAACATCAAAGGCCGTTTTACGTGCGTTTCCCGATCACCGGATTCCCCGACCACTCGTCACCAAGGGTGAGAATTCTTCCGAGGCGATGCGTGAGAGCCAAGACCCATGGATATACTCGTCGGTTGTGTCGTCAGACTACGATACAGTACATGGCTTTGCGTACACGTCGAGTTTCGACAAGACCATCAAGGTATGGAAAGTGGACGAGGATGGCGGTTCCATGCAAGCCGTCGCGACGTTTGAGCACAATGGCAACGTCAATTTTGTCGCGGTAGCCAAGGATGGCTCCGGCCGCGTTGCTGCAGCTGCGGATACCACAACTGAGGCTATCCGCATTTACACCATGGACCCGAACAATATTGCCGAGAGCTCATACTACTCGATATCCTGCTCACGAAACGATGCTGATGGGTCCGGCAAGTGGGCATATTGCCCGGCGACAGTTCAATGGGGAATCGCACCGGGCACGCAGCATCTCCTCCTCGTCGGCTATTCTCCACGCAGCTTCAGCGGAGACGAGCAGGATATTCCCGATGACAAGCAGCAGACTGGCGAAATCATGCTATGGGATGCAGGGGCTCGCCGTAAGATCCCTGTGTTGACGGCAACAACAGCGAACGTTTTCGAAGTGGCGTGGCACCCGACCGTCCGCGGCTTCGTCGTTGGCACCTCGCCGGTCGGCCTCCACATCGACCAAGGCGTGCGCACGCAGGTGCATGTCTTTAGGCAAGACAGGGAATCCCAGCTGGACGGCGCGTACAGCGAGTACCGGAAGCTTGATTGCTTCGCATCAGACATTAACGAGCTCAGCATCGTATCCAACTCGATGCAGAGCGCCTACATTACCGCCGCGTGCACGGATGGAAAGGTGTACGTGTGGGACATGGCGCTGGGCGATAAGCCGATTCACGTGCTCAAGCACGGCAGTCCGTTGGAAGAGGTACTGCAGCCCGAGGAACGAGAGCGCGAGGACACGGGCGTGAAGTTCACAGCCTGGGGCAGCGATTTCAGTAGGCTGTACACCGGCTCCAGTGACGGCGTAGTTAAGGTGTGGAATATTCGTAACAGACGTAAGCCGTTTGTCCGCGACTTGCTGCGCGCACCTGGCCCCATTTCCTGCGGCAGCTTCTCGCCGGATTATAGCAAACTCGCCATTGGCGATGCCACCGGTCGTTTGTTCCTCTTTTCTACTACGAAAGAAAAACAGTTCGAGGAGCGTTTTAGCCACGTCCACCAGATTACCAAGCAGCTCGTACACCGAGGTAGGCCGTTTACGCCACACCCCGAACCGCCTCCCCCACCGCCCGTGCACGATCCAGATGCCATGCCGCTCGACGGCCCCAACAACAACGACGACGACACGGCAGACTCAGCGACGTATGCGCGCCACAGATATCTCGATACGCAGCAGCTGACACTTCACCGCAACCCCGTCATCGGCGCCGTGCAGGGCCCACAGTACGCCGCCTCGGGGCACTTTCTCCACGACGCCCACCTCGACGACGACCCTGCCGCACCGCTCCTCACAAAGTACGAGCGCCTGCAACTGGAAAGCCGGCACAGCGTGCTCGGAGGCGCGGCCTGTCTCCGGCGGCGCTCCCTGCGGCGGCTCGTGCCGGCGCCGGCGGTCGTGGACGCTGCGACGGAGCAGCAACACCGGGGCAATGTAGCGCGGGACTTTGACGTCGCGACGCTGGACAAGGCTGATTGGGAGGAGCTGGTGCGTGCGGGGGCGTTGCTGAATATCGCCGATGCTGGTGAGGATTGGGGGTTTGCGTACGAGGATTCGCCGGCGGTATATGATGATGCGGATGCACTTGGCATGGAATCGGAGTCTTGATTTTATGCGACATGAGCATTTATGATTTCGGGAGTTTCTGCTTCTTCTCTTTGCTTTTTTTTCTCAGCTTGGGAAAAGGTAGAGATGCATTTTCCTTTCATGGACGTTTTTCTGGCGGAGGATTGGGTTGCATCCAACAGGGTAATGATGATTTTATCCATGTACATTTCATGTATCAAAATGTTTATATTTATTCAACTTACACGACCTCATCTAATAGATGAATTTGCCAAATTGGCCAGTCTGTGCAGTCATTTCAAGTTATTTAATCTGCACGCGCATCTTTACTAGCGAGGTAGTTGCAACATCCTGTTGCAATACATGCTGCAACAGCCTGTCCATACTCGCATCGAGACTAAACATGGCAAGCGAGCATCCATCTCGCACAAACAATAGTACTTCATCTTTTTCAAAATTCTTCTATTCCATCGTCATTAATAATTGATACATGGCTCTATAGTTTGGCACATCTTTTTCCAGGAGAAGAAAAAAAGAGAGAGAAAAAAAACAAATCAAGGTCAACGCCGATTAATGCTTGGCAGTGGCCTTGTCGCCGGTGAGCTTCTCGACATATGTCTTGGCACTGAACGGAAAGTCATGGGTTAGCGGATGTTTGAATGCGAATCGTGGAGGGTTCTTACATGTCACCAAAAGCAACCATGCAGACAGTCTGCCAGATGGAAAGACCAATGCGGGGAGTGACACCACGGTAGAGGCCAGCAACACCGTTGGAGTTGTAAATATAACGGAAAGTGTTGCCGACCGTCATCTTCTTGGGGCGGTTGGGGTCCTCCGTCTTGGACTGCATCTCGACGCGAATAACCTCGATGGGCTGATTCCAGGCGGAGAGACCACCACCGATGGCGGAGGCGCCAATCTTTTCGGCGGTGCTCAGCTTGTCCTTGTCGCCCTTGCCGGTGGCGCGGCGAATGCCACCCTCGGCGAGACGGCTGAGGCCGAAGCGGGAGCCCCAGTTGGTCATTTGGCGGATAGCGACGGCATTGACGCCCTTGTTGATGCCCTTGATGCCGTCCTTGCGGTAAATGTCCATAAAGGTGGCAAAGGTGGATTGAGGCTTGACGCCTGCGGCGGCCTGCTTGTGCTTGGTGATTTCGACCGTCTTCATGCAGGTGCAGAAGCCCATGGTGGCGTAGGCCTGGGCGACGCCGCCTGTCATGCCGCCGATGATGCCGCCACCAAACTGGGAGGCGCCGAAGGAGCGGGCATAGTACTCGGCCTCGGAAGCGACGAAGAGGAGGACAGCGCCCTTGGTGGAGGCTTCGATCCAGGCCCAGGGAATGAGACCCTGGTAGACTGTGAGGGGTGGGTTAGTTGGTGTGCGCGACGGATGCGCGGGAGAGCACGGAGAAGAGACGTACAGCCGAGAACACCACCTCGAGACCAGATGCGTCCCAAGGCCGCAGCAAAGCCGTCGCCACGGTTGGCGGCCATGGTGGTCTTGGTGACCTCGAGGGGCTGGCCGAGGGTGGTGACTTCAAACATGTTGAGGCCGGCGCCGAGGAGCAGGTTGGAGAACTTGACGGGCTGCTTCTCCAGCTTGTCGCCTCCCGAGGCGGACGGAGCGGCGGCGGCGACCATGATCGAATGCGAGATTTTGCTGCGAAAGGGGTGTCCCTGACCAAGGGAAAGAGGGTGCTTCTTTGCGAGGGGGGGTTAATGAAGGAGAACGGCGTTAGCTATGCTGCGATGCAATGGGGATGAAATTGGAGAAGGGGAAGGGAGACGAGGACGGGGGTAGAAGAAGGAAGAAGGTAGTGGCTAAGCCCGCTAGGCTGGCGTTCAACTGGCTAGAGCTCTCTCTCTCTGCGCCAGAGGGCAAACGGTTGAGAGCTCTCCAGGTGTGGCTGGACCAAAATCGTGCTGAGTCAGAAGCTCGGGAAATGGGCGCTCATCGCTCACTGGGGTCAAGGGCAATGCCGGCAAACCGGGTAAGATCTGGGACATACGAGATGGAACGCGAAAGCGAAAGTTGATTCTAGACAAGTCTGCGGCTCTAAACTGAAAGAGGAGGCCAAGTGCGTCGCTGTCAAAGGAGAGGCAGAATTGAGCGATGACGGATGGATGCAGGAAGAGAGGAACAGCTATGGAGATGAGCTACAGCACATGCCAGATAGTCACGCACTTTCTGGGAAACCATTTCAACAGGCAGGTAGTCAGCGATTCGCTGGAAGCTACCGGCGACTTGCGACCCGTGGCCGGTGGCCGGTGGCCTTGGAGCAGCAGACGGCGTCTGTGTGCTGCGCTGCTTGGCCGAGGCTATTCGGCGGCGCTGGCCGTGATTGTCCGGGGGAGGTGGAGGGCACTGGAGAAGCCAATGTCTGGGTAAAGCACGTGCAAAAAGGCCTCTGCAAGCACTTGTATACCCTGTAGCAGCGATGCTCTAGGGGTCTCGGGCGCTAACTTGGAACATGGGCAGCTTTCTGGTGACTACTTGGTTCTGTTACAGACAAGACGACGGAAAACTGTCAGCAAGGTCCTGGAAGAAAATTGTAGACGTTTGATAAGCTGTAGCCGAACCTTCGCTCATTCTTGGAGGCCTTTCTTTCGTCAATTAATGCCCTCATCCCCCACTGCAATCGCCGTCGCAGCTCTACTCGTATGTACGCCCGTATCTCCAGATACAGGCGACATCGGCGCGGCCCAAAGCCGGCTCAGATCGACCAATCTCCCGACTGCAAGGTACATGTAGCCTTCCAGTCGACTACAAATTCATGTTGACTTGAATTTGATATTTTCGTCGCGTTTTCTTTCTTTTTTTCGTTCTTTTTTTTTCTTGTGCAACGCGTCGAGGCTGTCATCCACGATTGCGGCAATTACCAGACGTATCAGAGGTGGTAGAAATAAGGCTCTGGCGCGAAAACGAAAAAGAAAAAGAGGCCAAGTACGGCATATTTCAAAAATTATTATCAGAAACCCTTGCAACTCTGCTATCCATTGGGATCCGTCTCTGCCTCAACACGGCAAATCGTCAATTGTTGAGTTATCCACACTTCTCCGTAGTGACCAGCATTTGCACCAGCCTGAGGTCAACGGCCGGCATCTCCCGCTAGGCCATTTTGGCTACAGCCGCGCCCCTCTCCTGCACCTTGTTCAAGATGTGAGCCCCGTCGTCTCAAAAATTGGACGGCGTTTTTTCAACAACTACATGCGCCAACATTATCATGCGCAAGAAATCGGCAACTGTCTCGATATACCATGATATAACCCGATTCCATACGATATTGACTGTGGCTCATCGCTGGAATACGCCACGTGCGCGTTTCTGTCTAATGCGACCAACATGCCGGACTACTGAATAATTATAGTGATGCGAGCGTGACAGGTAGTACCACAGCATTGTGCTCAAAGCAAACTCAACTTCTACGCCTGTGAATGCCTTACTTTCATCATGTCGCTTCTCCTTTGGATCTTCCCGTCAACCACATACCCCTTCCACGCATTTCCTCCTTTGACCTTGTAGGATGAATAGCGGAAACTGGAAATATACCTGTCAGGGAAGCTACTCCAAACTTGACGATCAGCTGCCGCCACTAGAGAGTCAGTACCATGTTCTGAGCAATCCTCTGCCTCGGGAGATGTGGATTGGCGCCATCATCGATCAGCTCCAGAATCCCCAGATCCTCAACACGCGGCACGAGACACCCCCATTTGAAACCGCGCGTATTCGAGAGGCCACAAAGCGAAACGAATTCCTCACACTCCGGTGCGCCAGAGGAAACGGTGGCCCTGTAATTTGCTCGATGCAGATGCTGGCGCCGACCATGCGCACCGTCGAGCTCGCGTCTCCCACCGCCAAAGACTACACCAGAACCCGCGTCTCTTCTGCGGCCGTGCAGGACTGGCTCGCCAGGCACAAGCACAAGAAACCGCTGTACATGGTGACGGGCATCAAGACGGTCACGAATGCGCGCTTCATGCATCGATATCCCCGGAGCGTAAAGAAATGGTATACATGGCAGGGCCTGCGCGAGCGCCGACTCCTCCCGCAGCAGCCAGCCGAGCCGGTGACGACGACGATGACGGGTGAGCATCCGTTTAGCGTCCGACTCACAAAGATGGAGTACAAGAAGATGGGCAAGGACCGCTGGGCGGACTATGAGTGGGTGTACGAGCCTTTTACAGAGGGGGCGTTGGTGCATTGAGTTTCAGGGCCGTGGCAGAGCACGGAGCGACTGTGATGTTGACATGAGTGTTGTTCTCTAGGCTAGACTCAGGTCATTCCATCTAGACAAGTAACCCCTCCTTCAGTTTGCGAGACTGCATCACCGATCATGGGGCGTGCAGCGCACCGCTCAAGGCTGAACTTTGAGCAGTCGTCGGGCTACACAATGGTATTTGCGTCTAGCCCATGAAAAACATGATGACACTGATCCGCGTCGCGGTTTCTCCATACCCGAGTATATTCATTGGAGAGTAGCTTGGTGATTGATTCGATTCTCGGCCTACGCGACCGCGGCTATGCCCAAGGCTTTGCAAGTTTCCTGGAAAACTGCCCAAGTTATCCGATAATATTGCCACTCTTTGTCCACAAAGGTGTGGTTTTCCTGAAGTTTTCAACATAATCCGCACTTCTTCAACTATATGTCGATGACCCTCGCCACTCTTCCTCAGCTAGGGCCGTGCTTCTGTAGCGCTATCGAATTGGACTCAATTGTGAAAGCGGCTTGATTGCAGGCTTCCCACGATCGTCGAATAAGTCATGCTATGATACTATGGTGCTATCGTACGCTTTTGCCTATATATAATGCAGCTTTGAATCGCTGCAGCTGCCGGGTCATGTTGAGATGGAGTTGATGTTGCCATTCAGTCGTGCCACCCATGGCAGACCGTTGTCGTTAAGATTTAAGTAAGTCTCTCGTTATAGCCGCCAGTCAGATAGCAGGTAGAATAAGCAAATAGAGCTATTACAAGATCAGGAATTAGATATATATTTTTATACTAAAATCCTGAGCTACAAGCCAATTGCAAAACGAGACATACTCCCGATAAAAGCAAATCCAAATACTTGACAATTCTAATGGCTATTTTAACTCTTCTGTATAAAATTAGTGCTGGTTACACTACTTGTCTATGTAATACACCTTTTAGGCTGCTTTATGTCGATCGCGCGAGCACCGTTCACCATATACTTGGCGGATATGAGTTGACAAATGGGTAAACAGATAATAGACTGTTCTTAATGACCGAGATATGGAGCCCTTTCCGCTATTTATCCACGCCTTCGCATCAAGCTGCAAGCCTGTAAGTAGAAGCTGTCGGCAAGACAACGGCTTTTGCGGCTTCTGGCGCCCGGCCCGACCGCTGGCGGCTGTTTAGGCGGGACGTGGGTCCAAGAGCGGCGACCCCTTCGAAATTCTGCGCAGCGGCACCGCAAGCATCAGTCCACTTCCACCATCCACACACACCATGACGCCCAGAGCCGCATCAATGCTGCGGCAGCGAATCGCCGCGAGTCTGCTCCGCGCTGAGCAAACGACGACGACGACGGCCGCCACCACCAGCCGCTCGTGCCTGCGTAACCGCCACGCCCAGCAAAAACGATGGAACACGCCCGCGCCCAGGGCCGGCGACGGCCCTCTGATGGCTCGCCGCGCCGATCGCGAGCTGCCGGGTACGCTGCCGCCTCTCTCTCTCCAAAACAAAAACAAAAAAAAACCTTCCTCACTCAGGCCAACTGACAAAGTATTCTGCAGATATTTCCCAGGTCGGGTTCCGCTGGGGCCGCACGCTGCCGCTCTTTGCCGTGCTCGTCGCCGCCTCGTCGTTTGCCATTTTCAACTACCAAAAGTCGTCGTCGCCCGTCATATCGTCGACGCTGTACGCGCTGCGCACGTCGCCGCGCGCGCGCGCCATCCTCGGCGACGAGATTTACTTTAAGCACCAGATTCCGTGGATCGGCGGCGAGATGAACCAGATGCAGGGCCGCATCGACATTACCTTTTCGGTCCGCGGCTCCAAGGGCACCGCCCTCATGCGCTTCACGAGCCGCCGCCCGACCAGCCGCAGCCTCTTTGAGACGTCCGAGTGGAGCCTGCGCACAGAGGACGGCACCTGGATCGACCTGCTCGAGGACGGCGATCCCTTCAAGAGCCTGCTGGCGGACGACGCGCTGCCGCCGCTCGACGAGGAGCCGGCGCAGAGGGGCTTTAGGCAGCAGGGTGCGCTGAACAAGTGAGGGAAGGAGGAACTGGGCAAGCATTTTCAAAACACCACAATCTCTGCTTAGCGTCGGAATTTTGATTCAGTGGACGTCTCCGCGACAATTGTATAATAGTTATCAATTCATGTGTACATCTATAAATACAAGTGAAAAAAAACCAAAGATGCGCTTCAAATGACGAGTGTTGTTTTACACCAATGCCTGATTTTTCCAGCCCGCATTCCCATCTTTCGTTCAAAGCAAATTGCTTTTTTTGTCCCTTTATAGTTGAGCAGATTGCGCTTGGCGCTCTTCCTTGAGCTGCATATGCAAGTCCCTTGCCTGCTCCAGCTTGGCCTCGACATCTGGCTGTCTCTGCTTGAGGAGCTGCACCGCGCTGTCACGAAACGGCTTGCCAGGCGCCTTGCGCTTCTTTGAATCCTGGAGCTGGATGGTGCGGCCCTTGGGTCCAGGCACGGCCCCGCTGACAAGCACAACGCCAAGCTCATTGTCGACCTTGAGCACCTTGAGGTTCTGCACCGTGACGTGCTGGAAGCCCATGCGTCCCGGCATCTTCTTGCCGGGCAGGACCCTGCTGCCGCCGCCCTGCGAGGGGCCGGTGGTGCCGATGGTGCGGTGATTGAGCGAGTTTCCGTGCGACGCCTCCTGGCCGGCGAATCCGTGGCGCTTCATGCCGCCGGCGAAGCCCATGCCGCGGGAGCGCGCGCGCGCGTCGACGTACTGGCCGACGCGGAACCAGTCGGGCTGCAGCTGCAGGCCGACGGGCAGCAGGCCCTCGGCGCTGCGCACCCGGAACTCGTGCAGCTCCGCCTTGGGCGCGATGCCCTTGGCCTCGTAGTAGCCGAGCAGCGGGGCCGTGACGCCGCGCGGGT
Organism: Beauveria caledonica; assembly: GCA_030777785.1. Classification (NCBI taxonomy): domain Eukaryota; kingdom Fungi; phylum Ascomycota; class Sordariomycetes; order Hypocreales; family Cordycipitaceae; genus Beauveria; species Beauveria caledonica. The sequence goes on along the minus strand of JAPFSE010000071.1, from coordinate 83,889 downwards.
TCTTGGAGCCCTGCCCGACCTGCACGGCCCAGTACCCGTGCCGCTCCCGCGTCTTGTTGAGGACGACCTGCACCTGGTCGAGCTGCAGCACCGTGCACGGCGTCCGCACCTTGCCCACGAATAGGCTCGTCATGCCCTTCTTGACCGCCAGCACGCCCGTGCGGTGCGGCGTCGTGTTCTCGCGCCGCTTGAGAGCCGCCGCGGGCCCCGTCGTCAGCGCCGGGAGGCCCGAGTTGGGCTGGTTGAATCGTCGGTGCTTGGATCGGGGCGGCGCCGTCGACCACCCGTACTTGATGCCGCGAGAGGGGGTCAGGGGCAGCAGCAGTCGGCGGCCGGTGTCGGGGCGCGCGGGCGTGACCCGTGGGAGGGCCACGCGTATCGGTAGACGGAGCTGCATCGTCTATGAGGTTGTGGAGAAAGTCAATGGACGGTGGTTGAATGTAACCTTTCCTTGGAGATGCTGAAATGTTGGCGCAAAAGGGCCATCGATTTTCCGTCACGTGCGCCCCTGGTTTTCTGGACCCACCACGAGCTACTACTTGAGAATCAGTACTCTGTACTCAAGACTGAAAAGCCTGTAATAAGATGCAATTACAGGTTAACAAATTCAATGCTTGTTTGAATGAATGATTTAATAATCAAATTCCAGTCTATGTTCCTGGATAAAAAAACCGTCGTGTCGCTTGTAGACGATATACGCTATCGCGCCAAGTCATACATGGATAGGCGTTGCGTTGAGCCTGATAACTGGGCCAACTTGCTTTCGTGTCTGAAATTCTTTACGAATCCTGCAGAATACTACTCTTGTACACTCAACTCGGCCGATGATACTCGCACGTGAACTATGCCCCCGTGCACCCGTATCAGATCTGGTCTCCTCTAGATGAACATGGGTTCAATTATGACTTGTTGGTGTGCGTCAAAAAGATGCGTAAAATGAAAAGTCAGGATTTCAAGCCCCAGTACGTCATAAGCAACTCGAAGCAGAAACATCTTCCTGAGCGCATAATACCAAGGCAGTTGACTCGGACACTCGTGCTCTATAGCAATCCAGCTTATGGACTCAAAGTATATGGTTATTGTTGTCCGAAGTCCTGATTTCAGCGTATTGTTCCGCCATTCAACATCAGCTCAACATTCTCCCACCGCTTTTCAACTGCAGCCCAAGTTAAAATCAGTACGCTCAGCATGTAGCTACAGCTGCACCGAGCATGCCAGCCATGCTCGCAGATGCAAGTACGGATATTGGCGAATATGTCAAGGACACTGTGCAGTATTCGGAGGATGAAGAAGCACGACGTACATTGATAGATATCAGAGAGTAGTTTGTTGCGCACGCAAATCTGGTCGTGGAATTACGGGCTGCAAATGTGGCATACGTACGGCTCGGCGGCAGTCGAATGTGACGCGGGAAATCTGCGTGTTCTAGGCGCGGGACTGATGTGGCAACTGTTCATGAAAAGGGCGAAGCGGTAGTTCCCGCAGATGTTGGAGGAGACAGGCGGCAGCTTTGCGTAGAAAATCTTCAACCACAAAAGTCTCCGTCAGAACATCATCAAGAGAACCCGCGGCCTCCAGTCTTTTGTCATTCGTATCTCACATCAGTGCTGTTGTCCAATACACCCACAACTCCCCCCGCCTAGACACCCGGTCCCCGTCCTCCGATGCCACTCCCCATCGCATTCACACTCGTCCCCTTGACCTTGTGATCCCCCGGCTGCGCCGCCGCCTCGTACAGGATGTTGGTCGGCGCCCGGCCTAGCTTCGTCCACTCGCCCTTGAAGCCGACGTAGCTGATCCGGGTCACGTCCTCGTCGCCGGCGCCAAAGTTGTCGGCGAAGAACAGGCCCAGCCGCTGCACCCGCCCAAACAGCGCGCGCTTGACCGGAATCTCCTGCACGTCCGATGTCTGCGCCAGCTCCAGCCGCTGCACGGGCTGCGACTCCTCGGCGGCCTCAAAGTCGAGGCCGTCCTGGTTGACAAAGAGGTTGAGCGTCTTGGGGGCGCACGCCGCGGGGGAGGTGCGGATCAGGATGGCGTGGAGCTTGACTTGGGCGGTGAAGCTGGTAACATGCGTCAATACGAAGATAAATCATGAAAAAAAAAAAAAAAATGGTACACAAGTCTAGGAAGAAGATGAAGGGGATCGAGGTTAAGTGGCAAATGCCTGTCGTGGCGGGGAGAGCTTACGGGACCGTCATGAGAAGTTGCTCATCGGCATCGCTCTCCAGCTCCGGGTCCATCTCGAGACGCTCCGCCCACGTCTTCTTGACAATGGCCTTGCCGGCATCGCGCCGCGACTCGTTGAGCGTGACAATCTCGTCAAAGTTGATTTGCTCGTACAGCGACGACTGCAGCGCGGGTGTGATGTCGTCTGAGTGGTCATGTTCGTGCCCGCCGTGCTCGTCATGGCAGTGGGAATGCGAGTGCGACATGCTCGGCGGATTCTAGTACCCAGCGTTGTTCGCAAGGATGAGTATCAGATGGTTTATTTTGTTTCTGGCCTGCCCCAGTGAATCTGGCAGCTTGCTTGATGGCCTGAACAGTCAAGATGACAAGTTCGCAGTTGGACATGCTAACGAGCTATGAAGTAATGTCTGCAACTGCCCCACCACAACACAAGCCATTACAAACAGCAATGCATGCACTCAGTGAGTCGCGCAATAATGCATCAAATTTGTACTTGTGCAATACTACAGTGAGATTTTACATAGAGGAACATAATTTGGTGTCATTTATCTGAAACCACTCTTTCGCTTCAGCTTGGACTTCTTCTTTCGAGCGCCAAAAGCCCCCGAAACAGGCTGGCTCATCGTCAACGGCGCCATCGACGGCGCTTGCGTCTGCGACGAGCTGGGTCCTACCTGGCTCGACATGGGTTGCATGCGCATCGGTCCTGGCGATGATCCAATCCATTCGTCCTCGCGATCATGGCCCATGCTCTGGCGCATCATCGACTGTCGTCTGAAGTTTTCCACGTGCGACCTTCGCTTCGCTTCCTTCCTCTGCAGCCTCTCCCGCGCGTCTCTGAATTTGTCGTCGGCGGCGACGGCCACTGTTGATACATAGTGTTTCGGGTCATGACCGCGTTCGGTTGGCCAGTAGGAGAGCAAATTGTGGGATTTCGACGAGACAAGCTCCGCTGCGGCCAGTGACGGCGCCAATAAGCGTAGCCTGGATAGGGCATCGTCGTTGCCATCGTCGGACTCAGATGGCGCTAGAGACGACTGGGAGCTGCGTGGCGAGGAGGTGAGAATAGCTGAGCTAGCCGGTTCTCTGCTTGGCCTCTGTAATTCTTCTAGCCTCTGCGGACCAAAGACTAGAACATCTTGGATCAAGACACCATAGCTGGAAAATAGAATATTCCGCGCCACTTCTGCTACCCAAGCCTTTCGCGCCTCTTGCACATCATCTGTGATGCGAGATTCCGGAGCATGGAGCCAGAAATTGCAGTAATCACTAAACAGGTATGTAAAGCCGACCAGTGAATCAGCCGGCTCCTTGTCGTTGAAGCGTCGGATTTGTGGAACTACTTTATTTTCGTCGGCAGCATCGAACAGCTTCTCTATTTCTGTTTCCATACCATTGTCGACGTCCTCTAGTTCGGCATCGTCTCCCACCGCTTCTGCAAGTTGGTGCCTGCGTCATGTTAGTTGTAAATCGAGCTGATGGCCGAGGGCTGAGTACCAAGTAGCCAATGGGGTCCTGTTTCCTGGCTCACTACTATCAAACATGTCCTGTAAGGCCTCAAATAAATCTCGCGGGAGACCTTTTGGCCCTTGTCGCTGTGTTTCCGCCAGAGAACGGCCTATAGAACGACAAAGCCTCTCCATATTTAGCCTGACTGGCTGAGGAACTTTGACTTCTGTCTCTTTCTGCCCGACAAGTTTATCTTCACCCCCATCGCGACGCCCCATTGCCGAGGCCAAATCTCTCTCCGTCATGCCATCAGGTAGCACAAATGTATTTTCATAATGTCGCAGAAAGTGATGTCTTCGTTTCTTCCACTGTCGTTGCTGTTTCGTCATCGACCAAGCCAACCGCTTTGTGGGCAGCACAACCTCCTGGTCAGGAGTGTACACGGTAGTGTAGATGCCGTACCGGATGCTGAGATCATCCAACAAGAGGTTCACCTGGAAAAATTCCACGCCAGCGCCTGAATACTTTGCTCCTAACCCAACCGGATGTTCTTTGCCGTGCAGATCCAGATGAAGTGGCGTGACGGTAATTTGAGAAATATGTGAGGAGCGGGAAGAATCGTTTTCGCTGGGAAGAGATGTGATGTGCCTGTGCCAGCACACAGGACCCTGATCTTTAGATCTGAACCAATACACCGACAGTTGATTTGTCTTGACCGAAAAGGTAAAAACCATGGCTACGCCATCTTCTAAAACACATGTAGACATATTTGGCATCGGGGATTCCTCTCCAACGTGAGGTATGGTAAGAAGAATCGTGGGGCGATCCTGGTCTCGCCGAATTTCAGCCCAAATGAGGTTCTTTTCCGTCAAAATGAAAACACGGCTCCTTGTAGTAGGGCAGTTTTGCACATCAAGAATTTGATCATGTTTGCCTTCTGGCACCCAGAATTTCTTCAGAGGCGATACCACGCTGGCCGAGTGCATGTCCACCGCCTGAAGCCGGTCGCCTTTCCACATGAGGAGAATAGGCGCCGTCGAGCTACTAGAGCCTGTGCGTTTATCTGTTTCTAGCGGATCTCGCTTGGCATTTTTCGGCCCGGAGACCACAAGAAGTCCGTGTTTTTCGGCGACATGTTGGTGCTGCGCCGGGATCTCGGCAAAGGGGCCAGTATTGATGTGTCCACACGCTCGCTGCATAATCCTGACACTATTGACGTCGACTCGATATGTCCCCATGATATCCCATATGGTCCAAAACCCGCATTCATCGATCAAAGCGAGAAGAGGGGTTTGGCCACGGGCTGCTGGGCTGAACACCACATCAGAGTGAGCATTTCCACCCGTGTCGGTATGGTATATCTCCAAGATGGGATTTGCTTTGATGAGAGCTGCTGAATTGCCTGTTATTGAGCCCCCCGTGATTTGAGTCTCAGTTATTAGTACAGTGTGGTGTTCCGGCTGGAGTATTGTCGTCGAAGTTCCCTTTTGGACGAGAAGCCATCGGACATGGAACTGATTAGAAAGGCCTTCCGCATATTTGATGCGAGCAATAGGAAGGCCATCAGCAGCCCAGAATGTCTCTTTTTCACTTTGAAAAGGGTCAATCACAGAAAGCTGCAAAGAAGCATCCTCGCCGTCTCCCCATCCCCAATCGGTCCGGTCCGCGACAGTCAAGCGCAGCAGTTCGCCGGATGCGCCCGTTGCAGACGCCAAAAATGGAACTGGCTTATTGTCGTCATGACGGCCAGACACGGTCGACATGGATCCCATTACCAGTAGCGGCCCTTCGTGGGTAAGCGTCTCGGCCGTCTTGAACTTGGCCATGTCCTCGCGAAGAGGCTCTTGAAACGCGAAATTGCCCATGGCCGCCTCGGGGTGGGACTTGATGAGCCATCTCTGCTGCGCTCGGCGAGCGCGCCATACTTCGGAGCTTGCGCTGGGACGCGCCGACTTGGATGGGGGGTAAAGCTCAGCGGTCTCACCGACAATAGAGAATCGAGGCTCTGTGAGAAAGGGTTAGTGGGCGAGCAATCAGGCCGCGCCATGCTGCTGACCTTTGTCGGTGTGACGCGATGAATTCAAGCTGCCGACTTGGTCTCCCAGGTGTTGGTTCGCTAAGCGATATGATAATATTCCGGCATCGCCATACACATGGCCTGCGAAGCCGTACGCTTCAGCCATTTGGGCCTAGTAAAGATTTTTGGTCCTTTCTGAGTAGCGTCGTTGTGGTTGTATTCATCCTGAGCGAAAAGCACGCTGAAGCAATATATCCAAGAGTTGGGCAATAATCAAGGTAAGCACATTCAAAGTTGAAGTGTATTTTCCCGCCTCGGCGTCATGACTAGTAATCCTGATTGCGATCAAAAAACGTTGGAACTGAAATCCGTTTGAATCACGTGCCGCGATGGCCGTTGGCTTTGAGCGCGGTCGGCCGAGCAACGTTGGCACTTTAGTAAACACGTCCCACAGCTATCACGTCTGCCACCGAATTGCGATTTTGCGTTTTCCCAGCGTTCAACAATACGCAACAACGACGATAATAATTGGAAAATGGCGGCCACACACGAGCACACCAGTACGTTTTCCGGCAGCGTTAGTCGGCAAACGCTGGCCCCAGTCGGGCCGTCGATGGTGGACCAGCTACCAAACATCAACTTTGGCTTCGAGGAGCTGCGCGATCGCATGGCGCGATTTACAACCAAATTTGACACATACATTGAACAAGGGCGCAAAAGGGTATTGGAGGAGCGCAATCGATACCGCATGGAAGTTGCCGAGTTACAAGGTAGGCTTTTCTTTTTCCCTTTTCGCGCGTGACTGACACATGTTCGCTAACCTGCCTTTTACGCAGAGGACCAACGAATGAAGAAGAAGGACATTGAGATTGCGCACGTCAACACCTACACATACCAGCAGAGCATCGAAAAGGAAGAGACGGAAAAACAAGAGATGGAAGCAGCCATTGCCTCGCTGTCGGCGCAGCGCGACCACCACCTGGCAACGCGCGACGGCCTGCGGGAGCAGATTGCGCAGACGCAGCGCGAGATTGATGCCAAGCTGGCGGCACAGCGCGCGCACGCAGCGCAGCAGGAGGCGCAGTCGCGGTTCAACGTGCCGGAGCTGGATTTCTGGATCACGAACCTGTGCCTGCGGATCGAGGGCGCGGGCCGCGACGACCGGCTCAAGTTTGTGTACACGCACGTGGACGAGAGGAGCTGGGAGCGAGAGGCGTGGTTTGAGCTGGCGACGGGCGCGCGCGACTACGACGTCAGGCACTGCCGGCCCAAGCTGGAGCGCGAGGCGGTCGAGAGGGTGTTGGAGAAAGTGAATGAGTCGAGGGAGCTCGTGGTGCTGCTCAAGGGCATGAGGGAGCTGTTTGTAGAGGCGATGAAGTCGTAATGGCCTCTAGGATAAGGACCGTGTATATATTTCCCTTTGCGCATGTCTAGGTGTTGGAATGGTTGGGTTGGCAATTTAGCGGTGTTTGGGCATGGTCATGTCCACATACATTTAGAATTCGGCTACATTTTCGTGAGCGAATGACATGAGACGCATCTTTTCCTTATGTCCAAGAACGGGACTGACAGTGAGATACTTGAGTATCTATGATTCTCGCTCATGCTGTAATTAGAGGCTACAAACCAAGAACTCTATGTACAAGCACCATGGTCTCCAGTGCTCTGCTTTCAGCACTGATGGTACCAAAAAAAAATAAAGTACGAAAAATCATTAGATAGCTTGTCTAGCTTGTGACCCAATGATTTAAGTATAGAAAGTCTTTCATGAGGGAAAAAGATACGAGTATGGAATGTGATTGAACATCTCTCACAATGTACCCTGCCATCCTTGTGTGGGCGACCTCTAGCGGGGTTGCCCAACAGCACTCCAAGCTTGACCTTGTCGTCGCGTCTTCCAAAACCGTCCACCTCGCCAATCAACCACCTCAAAAACACCATGCCAGAACCTGACAAGCGCGCCGCGGCGCAGCAGGCCGTCGATATTCTGCACGAGATATCCACCATTCTTGTACGAAGCCTCAACTACGTCCCAACCGCCCCCCCTTCCCGGGAAGCAAACTGACGCGCCTTGCAGAACTGCCACCTGGATCGCAAGACATTGTCCATTTGCATTGCGCTTATTGAGCGAGGCGTCAATCCAGAGGCACTAGCGGTGCGTTTCTCTCCTTTTACCTCCTTTTCATCTGCATTCCAAGAGCCGAAAGGTTTCTTTCACCAGGAGAACGGTCGTGTACTGATTAACCCTTGACGCATAGCAAGTCATTCAGCAACTCCGTCAGGAAGCACAGCTCATCGAGCAAGAGATTGAACGGCAATGACGATGCAGAACTGAGCGACTCGCTTCACTCTCCTCCGCGCAAAGGGAAAATCACGATTGATGACTATGTATTCCTGGCGTTTTCCATGGCGTTTTTTGGAGACCTCGATTTCGGGCAGCCTTTGACAGTGTGCGCCCTTTCACCTCGACGATTGAGCTACAGAATTAATATCAAATTAAACAAAACTTCTTCGTTCATGATATTCTATCCGAATATCATGGAAAACGACCTTCTTTCTATGTGTGTAATTTGTACCATGCTTTACTACCCGATATTTGTTTGCTGTTGCTTTGCAGAAAATAGCATGCCCAAAACTCCTTTGTATCAAAAAAAAAAAAAGCACATAACGCCAACAAATGTAGTCCCATTCCCCGACACCTCTCATGTCCATCCTGGTGTCGTAATGTGTCGTAACTGTATGCAAAAAAGCGGAAATGATAAAACTATAAGATTTGTTCCTCACCGGTGGCCGATGAGCATGATTTCGTTGGGGTCCTCCTCTTCTTCTTCACTGTCGTCCATGCGTGGAAGGTCGTCGCTGTCGCTATCGTAATCGCCCTCGTCTTCTTCGCCACTGGACTCTCCTCCCGATCGTCCCTATATGCCGAGAATATCATTGTCCGAGTCCTCCTCCACAGCCATGATAGTAGGCAGAGTGTGCTCGGGCATCATGCTTTGCGGTGATAGAGATCTGGCAGTCCTGTCCGGCACAAGATATTGCGAGTCTACATGGAGGCTGGAAGAATGTCTGCGCCGGCTCATGCCACCCACCGGACGTTCTGCAGGAATGGGGACTGGCTGCGCGGCAGTCATTGCATCCGAGGCCACAGGAGGCTCTTCCTGTCGCTGGTGGGCAGCTTGAAGAAAGTCACTGTTCCGACCCAGAATCTGCAATTCCGCAGTATTGTAGGAGAGGCAGATGAGACACTTGAGTCCGAGCCAGTGATATGGCACCGTACATCTTCCAGAACAGTCATTGCAGAGCACGACGGCCTTGGTGTCACGAAATTCGGCCGGCATGGGTTGTGCCTGAATCAAGAGGTCCAGATTGCGAAACTGTGTCTCCATATTGGCAAGACTTTTGTTGCAGATGGGACATTTATATGACACCTTCATGTGCTGGTCGTAGCACCTTTTATGTATACTGTGACCACATGGCATGAAAACGACAGGCTTGGGCGAGGTAAACATGTATTCGCCGCAAATTGGACAGTCGCAGTCGGTAGAGCGCTCGATGCATTTATGAGAGCTCTCAATGGAAGTGGTGATGCAAGCACGACATGTCTTGCAGTGAAAGAAATCTTTGCCGAGGCCATGACCACGGCGACAGATGCCGCAATCGTCACAGTGATAGATGGGCTTGCTCTTGCGGTTCTCCCAGAGCTTGCAAATGCTGCAGTAGTAGTGCGCCGTTGTTTCACCGCAGTTGACGCAAGCCTCCGAGGCCTTTTGTGGCGTACCACAGAGCATACACAACATGTGCTTTGTCTCGTGGCGAATCAGATTGTGGTCCTGTTCCGCATCGTGGCAGAAGCGGCACGTATACCACTTGTTACAGGTTGAGCATTGAAGCTTGACGTTGCGTTCGTAATGAGCACAACCCAGAGGAGGGTGCGAGTCGGGTGGCGTAACCGATTCCCGGGAACCGTCTGCGTTCTTGGGTCGACGGATGGGGGCGTAGGTCGGCGCCACGTCGGCATCGGTGAGCAGAAACTTTTCGGCGGCAGCAGTCTCGCCGACTTGATTTTGCCAGAATTTCAATGATTCAAGAGTCATGGGCACCGGCGATCGATACTCTCGTGATGTCTCGCCTGTTGTTCTCTCCCGACCAGGGCTGACGGGCTCCAGGTGCGGTCGTGAGGCCCGATAGCCTTCGAGCAGGATATCGTGGATCAACTTTGCCTTTGCAGCCTGTCCAATGTCGAGTGCATTGATATTATGTATCCGGGCCCGCAGCTTGCTCATGCCATCGTCTTCGGGGATAGGCCCGCCAGGCTTGCGCGGCGATATTGGCAAGCCTAGGTGGTCGCGCGGCGGGGTGCTCGTCGAGGAGCGAGGCGTTGATGACGTCGTCACAGAATCAGAGTGTGGTCTAGTGAGGGGGCTCGAGACATCGGCGACAGGGCTGGAGGGCAACATGGCCGCATCGTCGTGGGCGTCTTGCTCGGTCTCGGAAGCATCGCTTATGGCCTCGGGATGCGCAGCGGCAGCGGCATTATCCTCGCCGGCAAAAGTCGAGCGGGAAATTTCAGAGAATCGACGGGCCTGTCGCAGGACCGGGTTGATGAGGAAGTCTGAGACGAGGGAAGACATTACATCGGCTGGTGGTGTTGTAGTGCCTGCTGGGGCGGGCACACAAGACGTAGGTATAGACGGGTTGCAGCGTAATGGGCTGGCTCTATACGGTGTCCTCGCGGATCGGCTGGATATAAATGGTGCGAAATGTTACATGCTCGCATGCGACGCTGAGATGAAGATGGAGGTGGCCCTCTGCGACATGCAGGAAGCGTACGAGTTCTAGATTGGCTGAGGTAAGGCGATGGAGTTCAGACCAAAAGGTTAGCATGTGATGAAGGGACGGGGGCGACAAGTGCAGGCATTCGAGGCCGTCGGTGAAGTGTGGCGATACAGAGGTGTGGCGGTGGAGGCATGGCGGTGGAGGCCCAGGAGATTGTGGCTGGTGAGGATGGCACGTCGGCACCAGTTATTATGTTCTTACAAGGCGCGTTTAGTGGTGGTTGCCCCCGACATCAAGGCACGAATTCAGCACACATTGTTCCTGAGCCATGTAGCAATGAGCGCACAGTCGTCTGAAGAGTTAGCTAGCTACGAGGGGCAGCCGGGGCGGACCAGGCTTGAATTAGTTTTTACCTTACCTCGTACAATAGGCTTGAGCTGGATTATATCCCGTCCAAACTGCACCAGCGCGTCGCTACCCCACTAAAATCAGCACAGCGCACTAATTGCAGCGCAGAATGTCTGCAATCTGGCCAAAATGGCCTCCGCCTTGAGCTTGGACTGGCTCTAAATTTACACAAGTGGCTCTTCATGTGGCGCTACAAGTGGTTCTGTCAACCTGCTTTGCCTTTTGACGCTCGCCCTGCAATGCTAGGGGGCTTCTGAAGTCCTGGCATTCGTTCGTGTCCGCAGAACCTCGACATCCCCTTTCGATTCCCATCCAGCCAGCCTCCTTCCGCTGCCCTCTTCATCCTCCTCCCCTCGCATTCCTCTTCACCGTCTTCTTCAACTGCGACTGCTATGGTCGCTGTCTGACGTCGGGGGGTTAATTCTTCTTTCTTCTCTCTTCACTTTTTTTTTAGTCTTTTAGCTCTTTTGAGTCTCGACAGCTCGTCCCTTCGTTATACGCACTGCGAGGTCTTCTGCCTGGTCCAGCTGCACCTCTCCTCCTTTTCTTGCGCTCAAGCCCACACGTCGTCGTGTGGCCGCCCCTTGTTCTCTTCGACACGCATCGACGTTTTTATATTCAAGTTTGACTCGCGTCACCATTGACACGCACAATGGCTGCAGATAGCGCCGCCGCCTCTGGCATTGATGCTGGAGAGGGCCTTCGCCATCGCACAGTCGGCTCGTCGCCGGCTATCCCTGCCGCGCCGCAGCCCGTCGATGACAAGAAGCTGGCCAAGAAGGTTGGTCATCTCGGAATACCAGCCGCAATTGCTAGACCTAACAAGTTTATAGCCCCCTACCGCGCTGGACATCTTCAACCAGTGGGAGCCCATCTTTGCCCCGCTGATTTTCACGGCCCTGGCCTTCTTCACTCGTCTCTGGAAGATTGGCATCAGCGACATTGTGACCTGGGATGAAGCTCAGTAAGCTTTGCAATCCTCTGCCTACGATCATGTCACTAACAACTACAGCTTTGGCAAGTTCGGCTCCTACTACATCAAGCACGAGTACTACTTCGATGTCCACCCCCCGCTCGGCAAGATGCTGGTCGGTCTCTCTGGTGTCATGGCTGGTTACAATGGTTCTTTCGAATTCAAGTCTGGCGACAAGTACCCCGAAGACGTCAACTACACTTTTATGCGCGCCTTCAATGCTTTCTTTGGCATTGTCTGTATTCCTCTGGCTTACTATACTGCCAAGGAGCTCAACCTTCGTCGCCCCGCCGTCTGGTTCGTCACTCTCATGGTCCTCTGTGAGAACTCGTACACCACTATTAGCCGATTCATCCTCCTCGATTCTATGCTGCTTTGCGGTACTGTCGCCACTGTCTTTTGCTGGGCCAAGTTCCACAACCAGCGCCACAACAGCTTCGAGCCTGAGTGGTTCCTCTGGCTATTCCTCACTGGCATCAGCATTGGCTGCGTGTGCAGTGTCAAGCTCGTCGGCCTCTTTGTCACTGCTCTCGTCGGCATCTACACTGCTGAGGATCTTTGGAATAAGTTTGGCAACACCAAGATGCCCGTCTCTACTCTCGGTGCCCACGTCGTCACCCGCGTTGTTGGACTCATCGTCGTGCCCTTCCTCATCTACCTGCTCTCCTTTGCCTTGCACTTTGCCATTCTCAGCAAGAGTGGGCCTGGCGATGCCCAGATGAGCTCTCTCTTCCAAGCCAACCTCGAGGGTACCAATGTCGGCAAAGACAGCCCTCTCGAAGTCGCCATTGGATCTCGCGCCACTCTCAAAAACATGGGCTACGGTGGTGGCCTCCTCCACTCTCACGTTCAGACCTATCCCGAGGGTTCTCAGCAGCAGCAGGTCACTTGCTACCACCACAAAGACGCCAACAATGACTGGTTCATCTACCCTAACCGCTCCGACGCCGATTACGATGCCAACTCGACCGACATTCGCTACATCTCTGATGGCTCCGTTATCCGTCTTATTCATGCTTCCACTGGCCGCAACCTGCACTCGCATGAGATTTCTGCCCCCATGACCAAGTCTGACCGCGAAGTTTCCTCCTACGGCAACCTAACCATTGGTGATGACAAGGACCACTGGCAGGTTGAGGTCGTCCGCGACGCTGCTTCACGTGATCGCAGCCGCATCCGCACCCTGGCTACTGCGTTCCGTCTCAAGCACCCCGTCCTCGGCTGCTACCTGCGCGCTGGCAACACCAACCTTCCTCAGTGGGGTTTCAAGCAGATTGAAGTGACATGCACCCCCAAGAACAACCCAAGAGACGCCTACACCCACTGGAACATTGAGTCGCACTGGAATGAGAAGCTCCCTGCCGGCGACCCGGGCTCGTACCAGTCTCCCTTCTTCCACGACTTTATCCACCTCAACGTCGCCATGATGACGTCGAACAACGCCCTGGTCCCCGATCCCGACAAGCAGGATGACCTCGCCTCCCAGTGGTGGCAGTGGCCGATTCTGCACGTCGGTCTTCGCATGTGCGGCTGGGATGACAACATTGTCAAGTACTTCCTCCTTGGCAACCCCTTTGTGTATTGGGCCTCGACGGTGTCCCTGGGACTAGTCGGTCTCGTTGTGGCTTGGTACATTTTGCGCTGGCAGCGTGGCTTCAAGGACCTCAACAGCGAGGAGCTTGATCAGATTCACTACGCTGGTATCTACCCTGTGCTCGGCTGGTTCCTCCACTACCTTCCCTTTGTCATCATGGCCCGCGTTACCTACGTCCACCACTACTACCCGGCTCTGTACTTTGCCATTCTTGCCCTCGGCTTCTTTGTCGACTGGCTGGTGAGAAACCGCAGCCAGGTTGTCCAGGGGGCCGTCTACGGCGTCTTGTACACTGTGATTATTGGTCTGTACATTACGTTTATGCCCATTTGCTGGGGCATGACGGGTCCGAACCAGCAGTACTCGTACATGAAGTGGTTTGATACGTGGCGCATCAGTGACTAGGCGGATATGTGCTACCGTAAGTTGATGTATTTTGTCTGGATTCGCGACTCGATGAATCTAGCTCTGTGATCTGCTAGAAATTTGGTGTACGGAACACACTAGTAGAGGTAGAAGGAAAAAGGAGGCGTTGGAGAATGAGGAAGAAAAATTATTCATGAGAAGCTGCAAAGTAATGTATAACAGATGCAAAAAATAATTTGTCTTTGCTTGGTTTCTAAAAGGGGCAGCAGTCTTAATGGGAAGTATCCATGCATAATGCAATATGATTGTTTCTCATTGAATGTACGTGAAGCAGTCGCCATGCGTATGCCGGCCTTGTTATACAAAATTTGGGGCCTTGTGGTATCTTTTGACCATCCATGTCTTTCCATCATTCCCAGGCTATTGAATATTGACTCCCATTGGTATTATTATAGTCATGTGCCATGTGATTTTCTCTCTTCAAATCAGCAGCACCCGCCCGTCATGGACTTGGTCCCGTTGGACCCCAACTTCACCTGCCTGCTCCCACCGGCGGTGGGCCCCTTGACGCCGGACCGTCGATCGTTGAGATCGTACTTGCCCGCCTGAATATTATGGTATATGCGCTCGGCGACACGCATAAAGGCGCTCTCCACGTTTTCGCCGCTCTTGGCGCTCGTCTCGACGTACTCGAGCACGCCGTTGCCGCGGGCCCACTCCTGCGCCTGCTGCCTCGAGACTTGACGCTTCGTCTCGTCGGCGACGAGGTCGGCCTTGTTGCCGACAAGGACAACGACGATGTCGGGCTCGGCAATCTGGCGCAGGTCGCTGAGCCAGTCGGTGACGTGGTCAAACGTCTGCTTGCGGGAGAGGTCGAAGACGAGCAGAGCGCCGGACGCGCCGCGAAAGTAGGAGCGGGTAACGGACTTGTAGGTTTCCTGGCCGGCCGTGTCCCAGAGGGAGAGCTTCATGTGCTTTTGGGGCGTCTTGCTGGTGTCGCGGGGCGGCTCGGGCAGGCCCGCGGATGTTGTGGTCGTGGTGGCCGAGGTGGCGGGTATTAAGGGAGAGACGGTGGGAGGGGGGGCAATGGTTTGGCTGTGAGGAGGACCGACGGGGACGATGCGCGAGCCAAACTCGACGCCGATGGTGACGTCGTGGTGCGGCGAGAAGCGGCCCTCGCAGAGGCGGATGGTGAGGCTCGACTTGCCGCAGCCCGAGTCGCCGATGCAGACGAGCTTAGCAATGTAGTCCCACGGCGCCGACATGGCGGGAGGTGGCGGTAACGGGGTGAGGAGAGAGAGGCAATGGGTAGCGTGGCCGTGGGTGAAGTGGTGGGTTTGCGAGAGGAGGGCGGCGAGGCAAGTAGAGGGGGCAGCTTCGTTTGTCGTCAATGGGTGGTGATGCAGGGGAGAGCTGCGGGAAGCCCTTCTCGGAGCGGTCGCACGTGCGCTTGTTCGGTATAGATAGGATGGTGAGGAATGAGGGCGACGACGGACGGCATGGGGGAGGGGGGGGGGGGCAGACAGCAAGCTTGTGATTCGGATTGCCAAGGAATGAAGCTGCTGCGAGAGTTGTTCAGGTAAAGGGATTCGTGTAGGCCGAAAGTAGAGCTCTCCCCGGGATGGCAAGAGGGACTGAAGATGGCTTGGGGGCCAGAGGATGGCGATGGTCGGCCGTGTTGGGCAGCCGCACCTTGTCACAAGGCCGCTGTGGGGAGACGAAACTTGCTGCATGTTATTAGTTACGTTAGGGTCTCACTATACACTGTACAGTTTATGCAGCACAATACGACATATGCATTTTGGTCTGGTAATCAATAATCAAGGTCATTATTTATCAAAACTAGAAAGAAATAATCTGGAATACGAAATCGCGGCGTTTTATCCGCTCTGCCTTTTTCATCAACTACAGCTTGGCTTCTCGTTGCTGTGCAGTACCTGCATGGCTAGCGTTGCTTCCCGACGTCCAGGTAGGCCAAGTGCGGGCGGAGGTGGTGGCCTAATCAATGGCGTACCGCAAATGTGAAGATGTACATCACAAGATGTTGTTTTGCAATCTAAACATCGACCATGTTCGAAAGATTTTGTGAAAAACTCTTGGAAAGAAAAAAACGAATTGGTTTGATGTGCTCCAGCATAGGTACGTCGTTCACTTACACGGGGTTAATGGCGTTTCATGCGATTGCGAGAAATGATATTCAAAATCGGCACTCCCCCTTGTTCCCTACGGTTCAAGGACCAGGGCTGGTTTATTCTCGACTGCAACAAGTGGTTATAAAAATGAGACTAGGTCTTTGCTCCTAACTAGTTGGTTGCCGAACTTTGCGATGCTGTGCAGCCTTGTGCCAATACGTACCGTCTCTCATTAATTTCAGCGTCTGTTGCATGTATCGAGTTTCTTGGCATTCTAGACCACTTCCACAAATTTTATGCATCTTGTGTCACTCCGAAAACCGGTACTATTTATTGAGTATGGAAGTTGATCGGTACTTGTATACACTTTTCACGAAAAGAAAATCTATAATAAAGGCTTCAAATACTATTTACCATCGAGAGCAATCTAGATTCGATTCGGCACAGGTAATTAGCGTGCCTCATAGCTGTCATAATAGGGCATCACCAGCTGCGAGCGCCCGGGAGCTAATAAGATCGGAAATCGAAAGTCAGACCAGTGACACACTGATGATTAAACAACTTAAAAAATGCACGGAAATGGCTGGCAGTTACACGTGAATAACTTTTTCGTAAATTTTTGAGCACCGATGAATACAACAACAGATACACGCTGAAAAACACACTGAAACGCTCACTGGCTTGTTTGTGCCGTTTCCGTCGTGCACGGGCGGCTCCCTATCGCCGCCATCTACGGCCGCCATCTGTGACCAGTCAGCTGCTGCGAGAGTCACCTTCAAACCCCACGCTGCCTGTCCAACGTCCCATGACCGCCTCCGACCAGCTCGTCTTTTCCGACCACTTCCATCCAACACCGCTTTCTGCATCTTTGCCCATTTTGCATCCGCTCCATCTCTGTTGTCTGTCGGTCTTGCATTTCTTACCCACGATAGTCCGCTACAACCCTGGACAGGCATCCAGGCATCCATCTCCTAGTGCGTAATCGGCACTACCATGCACGTAATCGGCGACGAAACCCAAACCGACTCCCGACGTATCTGCTCTCGCATCATTCACGCCAACGTCTGCCATCCCCGAGCATAACCACCCCATTCTCCAGGCGAGGTGGCGGTTTGGTGCCCAACTCTCTAATTCATCATGTTTTCTGAATGTAGGTGCCCTTTGGCTTGGCTTGCTTTGATGACTCTCTGACCTAGGTGACACAGATGCTTCCAGATTCCTCGCCCAGTCCCAGTCTCGCATCTCCAACTTTGGCCAACCCGACCACGATAACGCCAACAATCACAACACATCCGACTGGCCCTCATCGCGGCCCGGACGATATCGTGATACCGCCGCCGGCCGCGGTGCCCCAGGCACACGATCCTTTCTCTCCCGCGGCTACGGTGGCAATCCCTACCAACAAAACGGCACCGGCTCCCGCTTTGGCAACCTCGCCTTTGCCTCACGCATCTCAGCCGCCCAGGACGCGCCACTCTTCCACGGCACGCTCGAGGAATTTCGCGAGGACGACGACGAGGAGGAGCGCGACCGCGAGGCCGCCGACCTTTTTGCACTGCAGCGCTCGCGCCGAGTGGCCGCCGCCAGCAAACTCGCCGAGAGCACAGAGTCCGACTACAACAGCAGGGGTTCTCTCAACGAGAGCGCCGAGCACGACGCCGACGATGACGATCCGTATCGTGGCCGTGCCGTGGGCGGCCGCGGAAGCGGCATCAAGAGCAGCTGGAACGGGACGAGGAGCGGATTCCACCGCAACGCAGCACACGACACGCTTCACGAGGAGGCTGAAGAGGTCTCTTCGGTGGCTGCTGGTGCAACGACGTCTAAGAATGGTGGCAACAAGGCAGCCATGGTGGATGTAGGCTTGGACTCTCAGGGGGAAGAGGATGATGAACCGCCCGAGTCACTCCTCGGCGAGGCTCACATGGACTCGAGTCCGCCACCTTTTCAGCGTTTTAAGCAGCAATCTGCCGAACAAACCCCCTTTTTACGACGGTCATCACCGGATCGTTCAGAACTCAGTAGCCTACAAAGAGAAGATGCCGCTCAAGGGGAGCCAATGGAAGGCGGCCCCATGTACTTTGAGGGCGAGATATTTCGACACGATCCCTTTTTCGCTTGGATATTCCTCATCAGCTTTGCCGCTATGCTTTCGACTTTTGTGCTGGTGTGGCTGCACACGTCGCCCCGGAAAGGACCTGTGGGTGACACCATCTATACAACACTCCAGCGATCGTTCCACATGCTCGCCGTGGACACGGTCGTTGCTATTTTCGTATCATTCATCTGGCTGGCAGCCCTAAGGTCATTTGCCCGACCGCTAGTCAACGCCATACTCGTCGCTGTGCCGGTCATTTTGTTTTCGTTTTCATTATACGCCTTCATATCATCTTTCAAAGGCAGAACGCACGGTTCTAGCGTGCAGGATACGGTGATGCGCTGGGCCGCCCTCATTCCAGGCGCCGCGTGCATTCTCTGGCTGTGGATGGTTGGCAAGAGCCGCAAGGCGATTCAGCAAGCCATTGAGATTCTGCAGTTTTCCTCGCGCATCCTCGCGCAGAATCCGGCGCTCCTCATCATGGGCTTTGCCTGTCTCGCGCTCATCGTGGTCTGGACATGGGCCTGGCTCGTCATGTTTACGCGCGTCTTTATGGGGGGCTACTTTTCCAAGTCGCTCTTTCGCTTCGTCATTGAGCTCTCGAGCTGGTGGCTGGGCGCCGCCTTTGTCCTCATGTACATGTGGACCATGTCCGTCATGAACGGCGTGCACCGCGCCACCACGGCCGCCACCGTCTCGCAATGGTACTTTCACCGCAACGCCGGGCCGGCGGCGCCGTCCAAGGACATTGTGCTGGCGGCGCTCGGCCACGCCGCGACGACCATTTTCGGCAGCATCTGCCAGTCCACCCTCCTGTCGCTTCTCGTGCGCGCGCCGCTGCTGTTTCTGCCGCGGCGTCTCGGCGCCGCCATTAGCAACATTGCCGCGTTTTGGATCCCGACCCCGGTGGTGGCACTCACCAACCCGCTGACCGTCACCTATGCCGCCATTCACTCGCAGAGTCTTGCGACGTCGGCGCGCGGTCTGGACCACATGGAATTTGTGACACCGGCCATGCCCACCACGACGCTGACCCCGCGCGCGCTGCGCCTGCGCGGCCAGCAAAACGGGCTTCTGCCTTATCGCCTCGCCAAGCTGCTGCTCGTGGCCACGCGGCTGCTCATGGCGACGGCGCTGGGGTTTGCGGGCTGGGTCATTACGGCCAAGCAGCTGCGGCTGACGCTGCCGGACGGCATGGGCGTGCGCGGTTCTGCCTACGCGTACGTCGTCGGCCTCATGGCCAGTTTCATCGGCTACTCGGTCATGGGCGCCATGGAGGGCGTTCTCAGCGGCATCGTCGACGCGGTGCTCATTTGCTATGGTAGCGAGCGCCGCATGGAAATGGGTCACGGCCGCTTCTGCCTCGAGGCGGCGTACCTGTTTGGCGAGAGACGTCCGGGCGGCCTCGGCGACGAAAGGGTGTGAGGTTGGCGTGTAAAGCCTACTATTGTGTGTGAAAGAGGAGGAATATTGCGTGTAAGCACGAGAAGAATGTGAAATTGAAAGTAAGCAGTAGAGTAGGCGATGAATACCCTAGCGTCATTTTCATCATTGCCATTATTGCGGCGATTTGCAAGTGAAGAATTGTTTTGGCATGTGATGGTGTGGTCAGACTCGACAGCCTGCCTTTGCCGGGCTTTCAAAGCAGAAGCCATGAGGCAAGGCAGGCGCCTATATCACGTCGAATAATATTTTGAGTTCCGTCTAGCGCTTATCTGCATCGAGGTCTTGGCAAGCCATGACTGATTGTCTCACAACTTCTTGGCACTGGGGTAGGTTTCAGAGATGAAAGGTGTTGTCGATTTGACACTCTGAGGAGAGCCACTTGACGGGCACCACTGCCCAAAAAGCAAACGTTGGATTATATTGATGAAGAAGTTCTTATTCTCATGTACACACTGGCTTCTTACTAGTATAAAGCTGTGCTAGAGAGTTTCAACGGTGCTCTTTTTGCTGCAATGTGATGTTGGACCTCGATGGTTCGAATATTGAATTGCCAAGGTGTGAGAATGCAGGAAATGATTGCCGAACTACGGATTACTACATAGGTCACTAACTTATCAGGGCTGACGTGCACAGCAGATGCCTCGCACGCGCTCGGACACTGGAAAGCGAGTCCCGAGCTGCCTTGCGCTTCATTAGGCATGTGGGCGAGGGCCGGCCAACTAGAGAATGCAGCTTGAAAGTGAGATTGGCAGGCGATGTGAGATGTCTGACGGCTATGTAATCCTCGCAGAATGACTTTAGCCAATTGGTGGACGTGGCGGTCGCGAACAAGCTGGACCTCGGATCCGGCACGCATGATCGACAGCGCGGCCCCGTAGATAGATGAGATGCCACCTTCCAGACTAGGCAGTTGCAAAGATGGATTGCCCATTCTCCGAGCTACCTTATTGGCAAATAAGCAAACAAGCTTACGCTGCTGTTATTACCAATTGGCCCGTCTTTGCGAGCCGGAGCCGCTCAATCTTACATGGCAATAGAGGTTGCTATCAGTGCTCTGGACTATAAAGTCGCGTCCGTGGCCATGTTGCTACCAGGGAGGTGCACACACCACAAACCCATCCATCCTTGATAGAGCATTCCCCCAAGCGTTTACTTGATTACCCAATTCCTCCCGTCAATATGAAGTTTACCGTTGCTCTGGCGGCGCTGGCCGGCCTCGCGGCGGCCGCTCCGCAGCAGCTCCGTCAGCGCGGCCCGCACGAGCGCTCGGCGCGCCGCAACCGCACCAACCAGCGCGTGGGCACGCCCTACACCACGCCTCACGGCGTGCGCTCGGAAACCTCGTCCAACTGGGCCGGCGCCGTCAAGCACGGCAAGGGCATCACCAAAGTGGTCGGCACCATCACGGTGCCGACCCCGCGCGGCGGCAGCGCCTCGCAGTCCGGCGCCGCCTGGGTCGGCATCGACGGCGACAGCTGCCAGGCGGCGCTGCTGCAGACGGGCATTGATTTCTACGGCGACGGCAGCTTCGACGCCTGGTGGGAGTGGATCCCGGACAATGTCGTGTTTTTCAGCAACTTCCCGCTGCGGGTCGGCGACGTCATCTACATGGAGGTGGACGCGTCGTCCAAGACGACGGGCGTGGCGGTGCTGGAGAACAAGACGACGGGGAAGAAGGTGACGCACACGTTTACGCGCACGCCGTCGACGCTGTGCGAGACGGACGCGGAGTGGATCGTCGAGGACTTTGCGGATGACCTGGCCGGGTTTAGCGAGATTGTCTTTACGAACAACTCGGCCGTGTCGTCGGCGGGTGTGATTACGCCGGCGGGCGGCACGGTGATTAATCTGGCCAAGGAAGGGACGGGCCCGCTTGAGACGGACTGTGGGATTGATGGCACGAATGTGTATTGCAAGTACATTGGCAACTTGTAAGGGGTGAAGGGGTACAAGGGATATGCATAGCTTATCGACGGGGCATGACTTATACAACGTACATACACATTTGAATATAACCACTTTTTGATATCGTGTAATGAACTAACGCCTCTAGTAATGATGGTGCGGACTAAGAAAGGAATATGTTGTAAGCGTGCAACATGAATTGTGCATTCATATCGCGCCCAGGTGGCATGTGGGTGATGAAGATGTTGTCGCCATTCACAATGAGTAGCAGCTCACAGCGTTCAAGTGACGCGAGTATCGGTAAAGAGAAAAATATGGCGATAGATTTTAGTACTGAAAACAACGACTTACTTTTACAAAGAATTCATTTACTTTGAAACTTTTGTCAACGTTTTCTGAAAAATTAAATTGCATGGCGTATGTACCACTTACAGCCAAGTTCTGGTGGTGGAGGCTGTGCTGGCAACTGCACAAGTACAACCTCGTCGAGGCAGCAAACTTTGATGCAAAGTGAGGCTCATAATCTAGACAGACTGTGCAAAGCAAGGCTCTTGTACATAATAGGGGCCAATAAATTGACCTTTTTCCATCTAATACGATAGGTTTTGGTGGGATTGTACCAGCTAATCTCCCCAGCAAGGGGTCTCAATGGGCCACTGCAACCCCAAGGAGACGCAGCCAACTTGGCAGCTGTCCTCTCTGCCGACCTAGATGCTTCATCACCACGAATTTCGAAATTTGCCTTAGAATCTATTTCATCATGACTGGTCCATCGTTGCTCAATTACTTACCCTCCGGGTGGACGGAAGCAACCTACCAAAACGCAACGAGCAAAGACTACAATGCTCTCCCAGAAGACGTAAGTACCCCCCCCCCCCCCTGAGGCCAGAGCTTTTGCACAGCCACTGACCAAAAAATATCTGTACACACACAGCAGCTGGAAAAGCTCATGCAGCGCAAGGTAGAAGAGGTTCGTCACCAGACCAGCCAGATTCTGCACGAAGCCCGTGCATGGCGCGCCGCGCACGGCATGGCGGTCCATGACGGCAGCGGGCTGGCCTGGCCACCAAGCCCGGCCGCCGACGACGACACCGCCGCCGACGACGACGTCTCGCTGGCCAACATGCAGCGGCTGGTGCGCCGCGTCGAGGCCGCGCAGTGGGCCGAGATTGGCTTCCTCGTATTCCGCACCTACTACGCCGACGAGCCGCTCTGGGAGCGCTTCCAGCAGCGCTTCGGCGAGGTCGTCGACGGCGGGCTCGCGGGCGCGCCGCCCGCCGCGGGGCTCACCCGCCTCAGCGGCCGCGTCAAGCTGCCGCTCGTGTCGGATTATGCGCTCGTGGATCTGGGTCCCGGCGGCATTGCGCACATGTACAGAGACAGCGTGAGGAACTTGGACGGCGACAGCGAAGACGAGGGGGGAGAGGATGAGGACGAGGGCCATTTGGCGAGCTTGGATCCGGGACTGCGCATGCCCATGTGCATCATGGTGGATGAAGAGTGTCTGCGGTCCGTGGGAGAGGACGTGCCGTATGTCAAGGCTGTGGATGTGAGGTTGGCGACGAATAACGATTTGGGCTACGCGGGGTCGTTCAAGGTTGCGGTTGGGGCGCTCATGGCGCACTTTTACGCGGCGTTGCAGTTTTACGAGCCGGTTGACATTTCTGCGGCCGTGGACGAGAGGACGGGGATATGGACTGACATGGGGAGTGTACAGCCGTTGAATGATGGTGAAGAAGCGACTATGGTATAAAGAATAGTGAGAGGGATCATAATCAGGGGTGTATAACTACAGTGTATAATAATTGTTCATAACATACGGCATAATTTACATATCTTGTCGGCTGCTGCCGATTGGCCACTTTCTAAAAGACGCGAGTGGACGGGGGTTTGAGTATTTCTTGCAACAGCGACGAGGGTTGAGATTCCACTACTATTGGTACGTACAGGGTACTTTGTCATTCGTTTTTGCTTCTTCTACAAAGGCCTCTTTACCCAGTCGACCAGTATCACCTCACACATCTGCAAGTACGGCCTCTTTGGAGCTATAGCTGACGGCATATTTTAGCAAACACAGCACAAGTGAAACACGGCTCGGGTGGAACACGGCTCAGGTGAAACACTGTAACTGACAGTATTGAGTACTCGTCCATCTGAAAGGCTTTTAGGCTGGGAGGCTTTTCTTAGGCTGAAGCACCTTGTTGACAAATTCTACAGTCGAGTACACGACGAATGACTATATATTCCCTGCCCAAGCAAAGACGGGCACTTTTGAGGAAGCATTGCCAGACCTAGTTCCCAATGCGTTTTCATTGAACTTCTGCATCGTCAGTCAGCTACGTTTTAGGCCAGCCTTCTAGAGGTGTACTAATACATGTCAGTTTTGTCTTGAACGCAGGTATCGGCCGGCTAGAGTTGCAGACGACATGAGACATGACTCTAAAAAAAGAAAAGAAAATCGACTTTTATTACGCACTTGGCACTGTTGCGCCATCATGGCAAAATATCTGCAGCCGCTGAAATGTTGGTGCATCATCACGTTGGCTCCAAGAAAACGCTATCGTGTCTCATGCTAGACTGACTAGGGCATATCATTCTAAAAAGCTCTTTCGATACCAAGCAGACATCCTTCAAATACTCCGTACTGGCCATTTCAATCTTGAGGAGGCGGTGCCGAGACATGCCCTGTACAAGTGTATCCTTTGAACCAAGTATCCGAATTTGCACGTCTCGGCTGTCCGGGCTGATCTTCAGCTACCAAGGATGATCAAAAGTAATCACGATAATCTACCGACTTGGTACGGCGGTGCAGTCCTTATAAGCGGCATGAGCTGGAAGCCCCTTCCCAAAATTAGCGGTTGGGTAGGCTTCTGCGACCTCGCCTCGCAGCCTCTTGTGCCACAGATCAATCAACGCTTCCTGATAGGTGTTGAATGGTGTCATTAAAGTACTTGTACATGTACATCTCTGAGCTATCCGTACATCTCCGCGACATTTCGAATGTAAACGAGCTGCAAATTGCGACATTTCTGAGCAGCACACCTATGGCTGAACGCTATATAACCCAACTCTATTCTCCTATTATCCTTTACTTTCTTCTTCGATGAATCCTCAGACAGGTATTCAACACCAACTCCTCTCGATATCTTCCTGGAAGCTCAACTATGAGAATTTGCGTGTTTCTATCGTCCTACGAGGGCTCCGGCAGTGCACTAGAGGCTGTCGATGAATTACCTTGCAATCCAGGCGCCTGCACAGACCGGCACACATTTGAGTACCGGTTCATTCACAAGGCCAATGCCAAGCAAGAAATCAACGCTGCCGTAGCCGAGGGCTTTGAATTCTACTTTAACTTTCTTTGGGGCTCGCTGGATGACCCGGTTGCGGGAATCCGCGCGAGCCAGTACTTTGAAAGCCTGCGTCTCCCTTCCTGCGGCTTCCGCAGCTGGGAGCGACTCAACACGAAGAATGACTTTTTCGACAGAGCCAGACTTCGAGGATCACCTCCCGTCCCCGGCACCGACCGCTTCCCGCTCTTTGTGAAGCCCGCCAATGGCTGCTCCAGCCTGCTGATTGACGAGCACTCCGTGTGCCACAATGAGGAAGAGTTGGCTGGCGCGCTGAGGCGCATCAATGAGGGACTGCGTGAAGCGCGTGTGAGGCGCGCAGAGGCCATGGGCATCCAAGACAAGGACGGGTATGCCAACTCGTACAGCCCGGTGGGACGTGACAGTGACGACATTGTCGTGCAGGAATTCATCGATGGTCGAGACTGTACCTGCTCCGTTGTCAAGATGGGCGAAGGATGTCTCGCCCTGGCGCCCTTTATTTACAAGACTAGACCAGTCCCCTCGATGAAGCAAAAGTTTCTCACCTTTGAGCTCAAGCACGACGAGCAGACTGCCATCCAGCTGCTCCCGAAAGAGGACGATCCAGCCCTCTTTGAGAGGATCCAGCGGGCGGCCATTGAGGCGTACCGAGCCAGCGACTGCAGCGGCAGCAACATGGGCTGCGACGTGGATATGCGCATCCGCCCCGACGGCGCCGTCTTTGTCATTGAGATTAACCCTCAGCCAGCGGCGTTTGAGCTCGAGGGGCCGTTTCAGGACCTACCCATCATCCACAGTCTGCCGGGAGGCCACCGCGCCGTCATTGACATCTTCATCATGAACCAGCTGCTCAGCTGCAGCGACATGAGGAGCATCAGCGACAAGGTCGCCCAAGCCTACGACGAAATGGCGCCGCACTACGACAAGTACGCCGAAGAGGAAGGCAACAAGTTTGTCGGCATCAAAAGCCTGCTCAACGCCGCCGACTATAGCGGCACAATTTTCGAACTCGCTTGCGGGACCGGCCTCTTTGGCCAGCTCCTCTCCCAGGACAGAAAATGGTCCGCCTCGCGCGACACGAACCAGCTCTTCGGGTTCGACATTTCCCCCGCCATGCTCAACATCTGCCGAGACACGGGCCACTACGACGGCGCACACCTCGACGCCATGGAGACGACGCTCGTGAACTTTGCCCGCTACGCGGCCGCCGTCGACCACGTCGTCTGCTTTGCCGCGATTCAGTTTCTGCGGCCCGAGGCGTTTCACTTTGTCCTCGTGCTGTGCTTTGCCATTGCGGGCAGGTCCATCACCATCGGCGTCGACGAGATTCCCGACGGGTACAATGCGGCGCTCGACGAGGCCGGCTTTGGCCACATGCGCCAGCACAACCACGTTGCCAACATGGACGCGTTTGGCGAGCCGCCCGGTTGGAGGCTGAAGCAGAGAGGCCCTCTCGCCCGCCGCCCACATCATCATCGCCACCCCACATCGCTAGCTCCCCATAAACTCCGAAGAGGGGGGGATTGATTACGTGCAGCGTTGTCTTGGCATCGTTCTTTCTTGCATCCCTCTGGATCTTGCACCTCAGCAGCTCGCAACTACATTTTTTCTACCACAAAATAAGACTTGCAATGTCTGATTTTGCTGCTCCTTCGGGTCCCCCGCCGCCCAAGGCGCCCGACGTGCCTTCTGGCTGGGTAGCTCGTTGGAACGCCGAATACAAGGAATGGTATGTGTACTTGCCATCACTCGCTGTCATGTTCAAATTGACGCAATGACGGTCATGATGTTCTGCTCGCTGCACATTCTGTATCCAATCACCAGCTACTCACCAACTCTCCAGGTTTTACGTCAACCTTGCCACAAAACAGTCGCAGTGGGAACGCCCAACCGCAGCTGCTGCCGGATCCGACGACGGCCCTCCCCCATACGAGGCCGGCGGCGGCGTCGGCGCCAAGGACGCCAAACATGCCCATGACAGCAAGCACGACGACAACAACAACAACCGCAGCAACCCGCCCGCTCCCTACGGCGGCTCCGGCAATAGCCACGAGGACGACGAGGCCCTGGCCCGCCGGCTGCAAGCCGAGGAGGACGCCCGTAATGGGGGCCGTCCTGCCGCCGGCTCCGCGTTTCCGTCGGAGCTGCCCCCGCGCGAGAACGCGTCTGGCGAGCGCGGTCTTCTAGGGAAGCTGATGGGCCGCAAGAACAACAACAACAATAACAGCAGCAGCAATCCGCCAGGTGCGTACGGCGGCAGCTACAATAACCAGCAAGGCGGACAGTACGGCGGTGGCTACAACCAAGGTCCGCAGTACGGCGGCGGCGGCTACCCCCAGCAAGGCGGGCAGTACGGCGGTGGCTACAACCAAGGTCCGCAATACGGCGGCGGCGGTGGATACCCCCAGCAGGGCGGCTATAACCAAGGTCCCGCGCCGTACGGCGGCGGCTATCCCCAAGGTGGTCCCGGCTACGGCGGGGCTCCTGGGTACGGAGGCGGCGGCTACGGAGGCGGCGGCTACGGAGGCGGGTATGGAGGCGGGTACGGTGGTGGTGCTGCTGGCTACGGCCAGCCGCCGCGGAAAACGGGCGGTGGCATGGGCGCAATGGGCGGCATGGCCATGGGCGCGGGTGCTGGTCTGCTGGGCGGCGTGCTGCTCGGCTCGGCACTGGAGCACCACGATCAAGACGAGTACAGAGACGGATATGGTACGTAATTTTTTTTTTTTTTTTGGTTCTGCGTGTTGAAGCCTTGACTAACTTGATCGCTGTAGAGGACGGACGTGATGACGCCGGCGGCGACTTTGATGATGGTGGCGGTGGTGACTTTTGAAACTTTTCGTGGCAGCCGCACAGTAATGGAATGAGTTTTTGAATGGCACGGTTTGAGGTTTGCGAGGATTTGGAATTGAATTGTGGGAGACGGAACCATGTTGGGCATGCCGACATTCCATGTAGTGAAATATGAGCTTTGTTTTGCTGTTTTTACACTTTTTACACGATTACTCACGCATTGAACATCACTTCCACATCTGACTGCCAGACCCAAACCGAAGTATCTGGGGATGAATTCACAACAATCGCAACATGATGCATGGGCATTCTATTTCTGCCATGTCCATGCAAACGTACACCCACTATACACTTGTCATCTTTGCTTTTTTTCCCTTTCTTCATCGCCTCACGCCCTGGTTCTTGGCTTTCCTCTCTGCGCTCGTCGACGCCGCACTGCCACCCCCTCCACCTCCGCTGCTGCTGCCGTCGCCGCCGCCGCCGCCGCCGCCGCCGCTCTCCTTCTTCTTGGAGCCGGCAAGGTACGCCGCCATGTCAAAGTTGCCCAGCGCACTGCCCGGCTGCTGCCCGCCGCCGCCAAGCAGCGAGTTCATTGGGTTTTCCTTTTGCGAGGCTTCCCACTCGGCGCGGGTTTCCTCATCCACTACTACTCGTCAGTTCTCGCCATCCCACTTCATGGTCAATACAACAGGGTCCGGGGGATAAACGTACTGTTCTCGACAAGTTTCGGCATGCCGATGAAAATGACCATGGACACTAGACCCATCAAGATCATTGGATTCATAAGGATGCTCATCACCGAGACTGCCAACATGTCAGCGCCGCCTTCTACCTCTCTCCCTCTCTCCCTCTCTCTTCTCTTCTCTCCTTTGGCAAGGAATACCTACATTTCGGCCGCTCCATGAAATAGCCTTTCCGTCCCAGCGCGCGCACCTCGAACCCGTGCGCCCCTCCGTCACTGCCCTGCTTCAGCACCAGCGCCTCGCCTTTATTGCCCCAGTCGTTGCCGCGATACGTCTCCCACGCCTGCACCACCACCACCGCCGCCGCGTCCTCTCCGCCGCTGCCGCGGACGTCGACCCGCAGCGGCGCAAAGCCGTCCGTCGGGCAGTGCACATCGGCCAGGTACGACCCCGCGCTGACGTTGCGAAAGACGAACGAGTGCGTGGCCGAGAGCGGCGCGGAGAGGCGCCGGCCGAGCGTGGTCAGGGTGGCGTGGGTGCGTGGCGAGAGCGTCCCCGGCGCGGGCGTCGACGGGAGGTGCAGCGTGACGGTGGTGCTGGTGGCGAGGTGGGCGAGGGCGAGAAGCCCGGCGGCGGCGATGGATGGGAGGCGCATCGTGGGTTGTAGGTTGAAAGGGATGGGTCAAGGATGGTGATGGGTGGATGAAGTTGGGAGGTTTGTCGAGGTTTGGAATTGGGATAGCTGGCGGACCCACTTGTTACTAGGATAGTCAAGGTCTTGGTGAGAGGCCATGACATGCAGTTAGAGTAGAGCTTCGTCTTGTAATGAGATTATGGTATTTTTTATTTAGAAAAATTTATATGCAGTGACCTCAAAGGGGTTGCTACTACCTCCATTTGCAAAATTCAGGGCGGTTCATAGTAAGTAGTAAGCTATCGCGTGAAGAGCTCATTTCAAGCATCATCGAAGAAATGATACGATCTTATCCTAAAATTCAAAACTGGAGTTGTATTCTTCAGGAGATTGAATGTCTTATCAATCAACTCTGTGCTCATTCAATTCATGTGTGTTGGCAGAGTAATGGCTTTGATGGGACTTGGCACTGGGATTGCCTCTGTTGGTGGCCGTGTCGAGCTACATTGCAAGCATCGAGGGTCATAAATTCATTTCTATATATGCAAAAACTAGTCTCAGCCCGTCCCATCATTCCTGGTATTATCCCCGTACATCGTTCACCACCCTCATCATAGCAGCCGACTCACGGCATCGCGTTAGTCAGCGTCTTTCCTTCCTGAAAGAGCTTCAAGTTCTCGGCAATGAGCACTTCAGATCCCAGAGGCCTGTTGCCGGCAGCGTGGGGTGAGAGGATCAGGTTAGGCGCGTCCCAGAGCTTGCTAGCTGCCGGCAGTGGCTCCTCTTCGAACACGTCGAGGGCGGCGCCGCCAATCTGGCGCTTCTCCAGGGCGTCGACCAGCGCGGCCTCGTCGATCGAGGTGCCGCGGCCGACATTGACGACCCACGCGTGCTCGCGCAGATATGCCAGCCTCTCGGCGTTGAGCGCGTGGCGGGTAGCATCCGACCCCGGAAGGATCATGACGAGCGCGTCGGCGGCGCGCAGCAGCTCCGGCAGCTTGTCCTCGGCAAAGACCTCGACGCCATCGCGGACGCCGGCATTGCGCGCCACGCCGCGAACAGTGGCGCCGAGGGCCTGCAGGTGCGGCGCGAGCGTCTTGGCAATGTTACCATACCCCCAGATGACCACGTTTGCGTTGCGCAGCGAGGAGAACATGTAGCCGGGCAGGGTCGGGTCGCCGCGAAGGTGGCCGGCCCACTCCTTGCGGACCTGGTAGTCGCGCATCTCGTAGAAGCGGCGGGCGGCGTTGAGCAGCAGGCCGAGGGCGTGCTCGGCGACGGGCCGGTTGTGCAGGCCGGAGCCCGAGGTGACGGTGACGCGGGCGCGGTCAAAGCCGGCGGCGAGCACGTCGTTGGGCCCCGCGGCGAGGGACTGGACCCAGCGCAGGGCGGGCATGTGGGCGGCGGCGTGCTTCAGGTTGGCGGCGGTGTTTGTCCAGGCGACGAGGACGATGGCGTCAAGGTGCGCGTCGGGGATGAGTTTGGCGGGGTCGTAGGCGACGAGCTGGACGGAGGGCTGGTCGTGGAGGGCGGCGGCGAGGTCCATCTTGATGGACGTGGGGTAGAGGAGCTTCATGATGGCGGCGGTGGTGGTTGGAGAAGATGTGGGAAAGAGAAGAGGAGAGGTTGAAATGGGGGAGATGAGGAGATATAGGGATGGAAATGGGAGCGAGCAAACAAGAGCATGCGGCGGAAAGATGGCCGATGGTTTAGAGCGTTACGTCGGCAATTGAAAGGCTATGGTGGAGGGGTGGTGATGGGAATGGGAATGAAAATGGCGGGGCAGTCGTCGATTTGGTGGTTGCTTGGCTGCTTGGCTTGGCTATGTCAGAGCTTCATCAGCTGCCGCAGGTGCTTGGGGTCACTGGAACTGTTCTTCTACTGCTCACTGAAGTATCAATAAATTCTGGTTCAAAAAGGTCCCCACTGTGTCGGGTTATTGCGTGGGGGTGCTTGGTCTTTTCCTTGAATAGCCGGACTGTGGGGGGCCTACTGGCTACTGGAGAGGGATGCTGCCAGCATCAATTTGTTGCATATGTAAGTATATCAAAAGTATATTGTCATAGTTGTAGTTGTAGTTTAAAGCACGTTCTAGAATTCTACTCAATGTTTGATCGGTAGTGACGACGTGCTCTCGATACTTGGGTAGGTATAAACAAGACGCTGCCAGAACTCACCCGTGGCCGCTTTAGTGGGGAAATGCCGCCGGCAACCGTCTTGTCCCCAATTCAGCAATTTTCGGCGAATGAACTTGGACGAACGAATCTATTGGCGGAACAACTCTCGCTTCATTACGACCAAATATCTGTAAAAGAAAATGCGACTAAATGGGAAAATCAAGGGAAAAAAAATTAGCCTAGCCTTTTGCCAAACTATTTTGAGCTGTCCAACTCACATTGTGAATGATAGGTTGTCAACGAGGCTGAGCAAACAGCTGCCGCTCACTTTTGGTGCCGTTTGCCAGGGCGCGAAATGCAGTGAATGCACTTCCCGCCGTTGAAAAGGCGTTTATCACAGAGACGGGTGGCCGGGATTTTCGAATTCGCACTTGCATCCTTCATCGCTTTGAACATCACTGCCCGCCTCAACTGACTGTCGCGATACAACAGAGCCTTGCTCATCCTAGCCTCCTCGTCAGAGAATACAAAACCGGGCACCTTCCTCAGATCGGCCCGCCCTGCGCATTATGTCTGAACCCACCCCAGAGCCTAAAGAGGCTACAATCACCTTTTACTCGCACTGCCCCGTCACCAGGAGGCAGCACAGCTTCACGCTCGACCACGACGACGTTCTTTCTTCTGGAAAGCTAGAGGAACTTGCAAGGAAGATTCGCTATTCTTGGCCTAGAGAGAGGGGCGAAGAGCGCAGCCGCGCCCTGATGGAGGTGATTTACAAGGTTACTGCATGGGAAACGGGCGACACTTTGGAGCATCCGGTGCTTCCTAAGCTTGGATCTCATCTAGGTGCTAAGAAGAGAAAACTGGTATAAAATGATGGAAGAAAATCAATAGGGCACATTGGAGCTTTGGGGTGGTATTGGGCAAGCGAGCGGGACGGACGGATACGCTGGGTTGGTGGAATAGGACCAAGGTGCATACAAAGAGAGCAAATAAAGAATTCTGGGCAACCTGTTAATTATGCGCATCATTGTTTTCCCATTTGCGAAAGTTAGAAATTTGGCCCAAGTAGTGGGTGTCGACGTCGATATCACATCCCCGCCGCCTCCGCCACACGAACACGGCGATAGCCGCCAGGCACATGCTCGTCTGGACAACAGCCCTCGGAGCCAACACACCAGCCCTCCACTAATCACTTGTCAATCAGCGCTTCCCCGCCGTTTCGTACACCTGCAGCAGCCAATTTACGCTGCAAGTGCTTGGGGACAGCCCGCCCCATGGGGCACCGTGGACCACATTGTCCCAATTCGGGCAACTGCGCCGTTGGGGATCCCCGTCCTGAGCCCCGTTCCGGGCGCCACCCCGAGTTGCGTCGACGCCGAAACAGCTCAGCGCAAAGAGGGACCCCTCGCTTTGATTATTGGCGCGCCCACATGTAAATGGCATGTGAAATGCGCAGATGGTCAAATGGTCAAATCGATGGATGAGCTATAAAGACTCGACAAAGTGTCTAGGTTTGGAAGAACCAGCCAGTCCTAACGCGCATCCGTTTCTTCCAACCACCTCGACAACACCACTCAACACATTTTCAAAAATGCAAGACGTTATTGTTGGCAAGTACCGTCTCTCCAAGACGGAAAACTTTGACGCTTTCCTTTCCGAGATTGGTAAAATATGCCCTTGCCTCCACATCCTCCCCAGCCATCCGCTGACACCAACACCTCTTTCCTCCCAGGCCTCGGTTACATCAAGCGCAAGCTCGCCCAGTCGACCAGCCCCGAACTCACCATTTCCCGCGACGGCGACCGCTGGACCATGGTGACCTCGTCGGCGCTCAGCACGTCGCAGGTGTCGTTTGTCCTCGGCGAGGACTTTGCCGAGGATCGCCAGGACGGCGTCTCCGTCACCAGCCGCGTCACCGCCGACGACGGCAGTAGCAACACCTGGACGCAGACCCAAAAGCCCGGCGACGGCAAGGACGTTGTGATTGTGCGCGAGTTTGGCGACAAGGAGTTGAAGGTCACGTCGACGGTCAATGGCGTGACGGCGCACCGGGTGTATGAGCGCGTCTAGATGCGGCGGGCGCGTTGTACACATATTGACGAATTGTACATTATTGCACTATATAAAGATGATTATGTATGAATTTATATGAAGATATGCAAAAGAAAATGCCCTCGGGTCTTCGTTTGTGTCTTCTTTGTGACGGCTGAGCAGCAGTACTTGACTACTTTACAAACGGCGCTGCCGTGTTGCCGTCCGTTTGCTCAAAGAATTATGCTCGGCCAAAACTTTCTCACTTTCTTCACTCAATCTGCAAACATTTTCATTTAGGCTACCGGCTACATTATTGCCGAGTCAGTTTCATCCCTCATCTTTCAAATCAAGAGCGCCTAGATCCATAAAGCACCGGTAAGCAGGCGTACTTGGATCGGCAAGATCAATGGTCCAAGAACTAACCTTCAAGAAAATCCCTTCAAAACGCCAAGGTCTCATCTCTCCATCGTGCTCAGTCTCAAAGGCGATTGCTCACTCATGATGCGGCCAAACCCCGAGCCTGAGAGAATCACATTCTCTGAACAATGCCCCGTCACTCAGATGCGCCACACCTTTACCTTCAAGCGCCAGTTCTTGCTCTCGGCAAAGGTAATGGAAGACGCTGCCACCAGGATCCGGTACTCTACCACATCAGAAATTGGGCTGTCCGAATCGCGCAGCCGGGCGCTCATGGAGATGATCTTCAAGGTCATTGCCTGGGAAAAAGGTATCACTCTGCACCATCCAATCCTGACTGAGATTGGCCCATATCCCGGGACCAAGAAGAGAGCAGCATCCCCACTGGAAAAGAACAGTGAAGCGAAGTGAAGATGTTTGAACTTGTGGCTGCATCCAAGCCATGAGGGTAAAAAAAAGGCGGGTAGCAGTGGAAGAATCTGGGATGAAATGGGCTTTGCCAGACAGGCAAATGTATATTGCTGGGGCATTCGTGGATTATTATACGCTTCATACTTTGCCATGTGCGTCGAGTTGTGTTGATGAATTATCAGGCGGTGCTCAGCACATGAAGCTAGAGACCACCAGTCGTCGGTAGCTTTATCAGCGACATGAATATCATATGGCGTCAACGTTGATATTCTCCCGCCAAATTCTCAGTCACCTCGACTGGTTGAGCTGCAGCTCACGAAACAGCGGCGTGTAGCTTTCCCGGTCGTGCATAGCTCGCCAGAGGGCGAGTGCCCCTCCCCAGCAGCGTACGCATCGTGTACCATGGACCTTGTATAGTGCCAAGTGCCTTGCGAGTGCCAGATGGTGTGCATTTAATTTAAGACGTAAAATGTATAATATTCAGAAATAGCAAGATGAACAGTCGGCAAATTGCTGTCCTTTTGTGCCGTGATGTCATCGTGATGGATGGCCGTCGTGGCTGCATGTCATCAGAAAGCAACATTCAGAAATCTGGAGAAATGGGTATCATGTCGGGAAATCATCACCTGATGTATCCCCTTCGATTAGCCTTTATTTGCCTCCAGAAATAAACCTGTCACCGTTGTGGGCTGCACAGGCGGTAGCACGCCTCATAGGTTGAGAGCGTAATGATTGCATCATAAACTGCCACAGTCTCGCGCAATATAAAAGAGCGCCACCAGCTCACCGCGGGCACCGCCTTTTCAACGAACTATCCAAATAATCAAATAATCAAATCCCATCGACTCGCACATCATTTTTCCTACTCACGCATCTTGCCAAAATGAACACACCCACAGCAGCTCGCCAGCTCCTCCGCAGCGGCATCCCCCGCCTCGCGCCGCGCGTCTGCGCCGTCCGACAGCAGACCCGACAGATCAGCCAGCTGGACGACTTTGGCGGCCCGGGCGGCCAGGAGCCGCCGCCTCAGAAACCCGGCGGCCCCGAGGCTTTCAAACGAAACGCGTAAGCTATACCCTCGTCGGTTGGGCGGGCAGACGATGATGACTGACGGGGAAAGCAGTCCTCTGTATGCGGGCATCGGCCTCGTCGCCATTGCCGTGTACGCCTACCTAACGCAGCCCAAGGAGTCGCAGAAGATGGCCGGCAAGGCTATTCATGCGGGCGAACAGGCAAAGGACGCCGCCAAGAAGGAGCTGGGCAACACAAAGGAGGAAATGGTGGGCGGCGTGAAAAGATGAGCGGCAGAGGCATATACGGTCAAAAGGGATTTCGATCAGAGTAATGGGTCGTTTCCTGCGGACAATGACGATGAGAGTTACGTCAGGCGTGGTGAAGTAAAGGCACGAGATGCCGATGGTTTGAGGGGTTTCCGATCGGATGGATCGTATTGATTGGCGCCATGTAATGAATAAAATTGTAAACCCAGTTTTGAAAGGAATATTACGACCGAGTCATCTGAATTTTTTTTTTTTTTTTTTGTTCAAACTGACACGATGGCAACAAATGCAGCGAGCGAGGCATTGTTGAAGGGCATCAATCTTCAAGTCGCCAAGTCAAAAGCATGATGCAGAAACGTACTGTGATGAATCGACAAGTAGTCAGTGATCTTGACCTTGTCACTTGGCGGTGGTCTTTGTCCAACTTTTGCTTCAGCGACCAGACTGCCCAGGCCTGCAATGTGCTTCATTTCATACTTCGTGACATGTAGAATCAGTTGAGATTGACTTCCCGTTTGCTTGGCCCCGATCAAGACTATATCAGAGTTACGCTTGTCCATCGCATTAGCTGCAACCTCGACGAGGTAGAAGCTCAGCTTATTCACGCCTTCCCCCACGCCACCCACGACAATGTCGTCCATGAATTCCTGAAAATATTTCCAGCAAAGTAAATCTTTAATTTGAACATTGACGCAAAAATGGTCTGATCATAGTCTCCGTTAAACTATCCCGAGTATGGGCATGGAATGCGACGACCGACTGGCTCGCAGGCAAGCTGGCCATTCCTGGCACCGCTGGAATAGCATCGGCCTTGTAGCAGTTAGCAGTTGTCATGATGAATCACGATGCCCAAGAGCTTCAACATACGGTCAGAGCTGCACCAGCAGTAGTTGCCAACTCCCTGACGCGGGGAGGCCCTAAAACAGTCGTTAGACCTGGACACGTCTTTCTTCTTCTTCTTCTTCTTCTTCTTCTTTTTTCTGTTACTTACTGGTTAACACAACCAGACTGGGCACTGGCCCATGGGACCATGGTGGTAAAGATGAAGACGGCTGCTGAGAATTTCATTTTGAAGAGGATGCGATTGACTTTAAAACAGGTTGTTTTCTGATAATGGCTTGTTTCTAGTAAATGTTGCTCCTTCTTCCTTTATAACTTTAGCTGTACAAGTTGCGCGTATGGTCCTTTTATATCTCTAATCATTACTCAAAAATTCCCCATTCTAAAATACAAGTTGTCGATTCTCTGATCCCCTGTTGCTTTGTTTTGTTTGCTTTGAGCTCCGAGACATTTTCTGCGTGCTTCCATGCCCGAGACATTAGCACTTAGCCCATGTTGGTTTCTCAAGATGCCACACGGCTTTCGACATACGATTAGAGCTGCTGTAGCAGTGATTTGTGTGACCGTGACAGGTAACAGTGATTTGCGTGACCGTGACAGGCTCTCAACCAGCCGTTAGACCTCTTGAGGCTGTGTCGCATCCCTGAGGCCTCCACCAATCCACGGGAGCGAGGCGGCAACGACGAAAAAGATGACGGAAAGCGGCATTTTGAGGATAATACGGTTGGCTTGTAAGATGGGCTTTTTTTTTATTGGCGGTAGGCTTGACTTGTTTCTGATGATCGTTGGTCTTTCAGCTATGGTTCCAACTGTCGAGATGTGCATAGGGTCTTTTTATGCAGGCAGCCGATACTCAGAATCGCCAGTTTATCCAAGAATAGCTGCCTTTAATCTGAGCCTGTTCTATTATCGCAAGTGACCGAGCCATCTCAGTCGCCGTTTATTCGAGCCTCCTCCGTCGCCGTTCATCTAAGCCTGCCACGGTGCCGTTCATTCAAGCCTGCTCTGTTGTCGTAAATATCTGAGCCTGTCAACTTGGATTTCATCCTAGCCTGCCACGCTGCCGCTCACCTGAGCCCACCACGTCGTAGAAGCATTGTTTGCCACGTTTTGGTGGCTTGTTGTTGAAATAGCGGCGATCAGTCTTCTCCACCGCGGGTGCCTGCTTGCTTCTTGCTTGTGTTTGCTTGAGATTTGAGACCACTTTCTGCCTCTTTAGGCTCCGATACAATGGCAAAGACTCAAGGGCAGATGTTCGTCCTTGAACGGCCGCCTCACTTACACTACTGCACATTTCTCAAAGAAGCAAAATTCCTTCTTTGCCAGGCAACTCTTCCTCAATCAAAATATACATTGTGTACCCAACAGACGCCACGCGCTCCTCTCGAGCAATCTACAGCGTGCAACTCAATTGCCAAGTCAACGGGCTTGGTGAATTTGTCGACTCAACTCGGAGATTTCGGCAACCAAAGTGGGCTCGACCTTGATCGCCTCCGTTGGTTCTGCAGCGACAAAGTCGAGATATTGTCCTCGTTGTCTTTTACGATACACCCTGAAAGTGTCTTTTTGCATACACCCTGGAAGTCGAGGACCCGCTCAGCGCGTCTGGGGAAGGGCGAGCTGAAGACCCTCCTCCGCACAACCAACCGGTCGGCAACCAACCCGCCGTGCAACCAACCTGTCACTCGGTGGACAGAAAACATGGCGGGTCTACACTGCTTTTCGGCCATGATCAGCGGTGGTTGTAGGTAGACTAGCGCCATGTTTTTTGTCCACCACTTGCCTGTCGTGCAACCAACACGTCGTGGAACCAACACCATGACGGCCGGTCTCGAACGATGAGCCTTTTGGCTCAAGAAGCTGAAGTAGACTTCCCAGGAATCCGAGACTGTGGAGTTTGTTAGCGGACTTATCAGAGACACAGGGATAATTAGTAACCCTCTTTGCCTCTTTGCTGTTGTCCAGATGGATTCAGCGGTGAGGAGCATTGTTGCAGGACTCCACCTGTGATTCGGCATCAGCCGACATCTGTCACAAAAAAAGCATAATTTTGATTCTAATTTCAGAAAAAGTAGGCCGAGTTTGTAGGCCGAAGCTCTGGGATTACGTATTGTGCGTGTTTGCACCTGGCTCATTCCTCTTGTGCTTGTGTGTCCCTGAAGCATTTCTTTGTGCTACCCAAAGCATGTCTAACCCCGCGTGTAAGTCCAACGTCTTGGTGGACTCAGTCGAGCGCTCATTGTCAGACAAGAAATGCCTGGCCTTGTGTCATCTCGCACCGTCACGAATGGTGCAAGTTTGCTTCGTCTTCTCCACAGGGCGCTGAATCATGGCTCGATTCACCGAAAAGAAGGTCAATTCACTATCCCGAAAACATCCTACAACTTTTCTTTCTGGATCTGCATCCCTGAGCGACATGAGAAAACGTACTTAAAGGCACACGGCCCTCTGCCCAACCCAACCAACCAACCAACCAACACTCACCATCAACAACTTAACACTATCAAAAGAAATGAAGCTCATCATCTTTTCCACCCTTTGCCTCGGGTTCTCATCTGCTGCTCTGGCAGCTATCATCCCGGAAGTCACCCACCAACTTGCCGAGCGTCAGATGCGTGACAGGCTTTGTGGCAGGGTCATGTCCTCCAAAGACGTGGTCGATGTGGAATCCTACGACGGGACTGACGCTGTGGAACCCGAAGCCAACTTGCAGGCTCGTGGCCGCAATTATCCCGGAGTAAGTTTCTTGTTTCATTCCCTTAATGAAGCCGTTTTACTAAATCATCCTTTCTTTTCAGACGTGTGATCGCGATAGTCATGTCTGCATGATCAAATGGACAGAGGGCCCGCGCACCTGCAGAGCAAAGTGCAATTGCAAACACTCTACTGTAAGTCCTTTGGTTCTGGATCCAGCTTCTCGGAAAATAATTCAAAAGATGAACTTGTGCTAACTCGCCAACCACCTTACCTAGTGCAGCACCACCGGCGGCTACTGCACCTACACCGAGAGCGACAACGACTGTATATGCACCTAGTAAAGAAGACATTAGACTTGGGCCATCTCAGATTAGTTGATTACAATCTCAAGCATCATTCCGATACACAACAGCCAAGTAGTATATCATCACAGGCCAACTTTGTTGTCGTTTTTAAGTAAGCGTGCCACTGCAAGTCCGGCTAGGCATCTACCACAGACCAAAAGTAAACGCCCAAGTCCAAAACAAAATCTGCCGCGTTTATTTACACGCATTATACTCCAGAAATCGATGCAAATTCTCACTTAATCCACCTCTCATACAAATTTTCCTCGAGACGACTCGTTTTGCTGGCAGATGCCTGCCTGCCCGGCATCACCAGCTCCCCACATTTAAACCAACGTCCACCCGCCATCGCAGCCCAAGCTAGACATGCCACATATTTATTGTTCCAAGTTCCAACCCTCATCTCATCAAAGCTCTCACCCAATCTCCCTCACTGCCATGGCCACCCGCAGCACAGCCGCCCGTCTGCGGCGCACATTCCGCTATGCTACCGACGACGACGACGCCGCCGCCACCGGGTCCGACTCTGACTCTACGCCCTCAACCATGGACGAACAAGGTGTGCCATCCCCCCTTCCATCCTCCATTCTCCAATCCTCCTCACTAACCCAGCCCAATCTAGAGCAAGAGTCCTACATTCAGCGTCTCTCCGCCCGGAATCACTCCCAGAACGCGTCTCTCGCCCTCCTGCTCCTACTCATCCCAATCCTCGCCACTATTCCGTACCTCATCGCGCTACCCTCCCTCCCCTCTCTCCTCGCGCTCTCGTCGCTGCTCGCTACCGCTTACCTCGCCCGGCGGCTGCCGCCCACGGTGACTGGCCTCGCCCCGCTCGACGCCTGGACCGGCACGGGCGGCGCGGCTGGCGCGCGAGGGCCCTTGGACACGACGCTGCCGTGGTTGAATGTGCTGCTGGCCGCGCTGCTCGCGTTTTGGGGCGCCGCAATCGCGTACAAGGCGAGCCGCTTCGACGGCGGCGACAGCGGGATCGGGAGCGGGCCGCTGGCGTGGCCCGTCATGTGTAATTTGCCCGCGGGCGTTTATGCGGTGGTGCTGCTGGCCAAGATTGTCATGGCGGGCGTAGATCCGGAAAAAGAGCTGTCTGCGCTGCGATATAATTACAAGGGCGCATGAAAAAAGGTCTCAGATACGGCATCTGATAATGTATAATGAGCATAAATTGATGTATTTCTAACAACCAGTTCTCATCTCATACGTGTTCTCATTCACTCGCGTAAAACGCCTGGGGGTATGCGCCGCCTCTCTACAATTCATTCCGTAGGTGCTATCTCTCATTTTCAATTGGCAGCTTTTGTCAAAACTCAAAAAAGACCAAAAGAATCTCAATCATGCTGGATACAAAGGAGACACAATGGAAAAACCACGTCCGACGCCAAGACATCTACATGTCTATCGAGTCGGTAAAGCGCAATAGGCCGTGATTCTTCAAAACACCGTCTACACCCTTGGGTGGTCGCGGAAAAGGGTTCGCTAGCGGGCTCGTGTCGGGTGAGTCGGTTGATTTGTCCATGACGAGCGCCAGGCCGTGCGACTTGACAGCATCTACAAGTGCAGGGACCGAGTCCTTGTATTTGTTAGCCGAGATACTTCTTCTAATTCGAGATGGACATACCAAAAGTCGCGAGTAGCATATTAGACCCATAAAGTTGTTGTTCTGGGCAATTCTGACCGCCTCCTTGATCGACGTGCTGCGTCGTCCGTGGGCATTTGCCATAGTGGACGCTGACTCGACCTCCTCTCTACCAAGGTCGTTGCACAGGAAAACAGGAAAGTTGGGCTGCTTCCAGTTGAGCGTCGTGCAGAGGCTAGCATTGTAACTGCTGAAGACAATGGAGCGCAAAACCTGCGACGAGTGCGATTGCGCACGCTGGGCTCTCGCGTGATCGAATACAACAGTCAGAATGGCATCAACGTACTCGTTGACCTCCAGGACGGGACCGAGTGCCAGGGTCTGTTCTTCGTCGGCTGTCGGGTAAAGAATCTGGAGGTTGGCGTGGACATTATGTGGCAGGATGGCAAGCGCTTCCTTGAGCGTCACACCAGCTGTTGCCAGCACGTGGTAAATCTCGGCAATATTCTCACCGTTTTTGTTAGCCAGGGTGGAAAGGTCAGTGCGGCTAGCACTTCGCGCAGTAATAGTTTGAAACTGGCTCAGGCTCAAGCGACAGACCGCAATGTCGAGACAGCCACAGTCAATGGTCCACTGCGGCCAGATCACCGGGATTCCGTCACTCGTGTATTGAACACACAGTCGAACAAAGTCGCCAGAAAGGCTCGAGCCAGTGACGACGGCGTTGGTGGGCTGGTTGAATTGGCTAGTTGCTTTCCAGTACGTCTCAAAGTCTGTGATCTCCAGAGGCTGTCCCTTAAACGGTTTGATGACCTGCGTATTGAAGCTAATCTGACCAATCGCGCGAAGACGTGGGTCAAACAGAGGTAGACAACAAGCCGTGCTGCCTTGCGGATTCTTGAATGTGCTGGACAGCGCAACCGTCTTGGCAATGATTTTGGCACCGTAGGTCGGAAAGACGTCAAAATCGAGAGAAAAGGTGTCGAGGTTGTCGACCTGGAACGAAGCAATGCGAGTGTCCTCCTGGATGGGTAAGATGATGTTTTGCGGAATAAGTTCCGAGTTTTTGGAGGAAATGGTAAGTCGAGCGGCAGGGTATTTTCCATCTTGGAAGAAGACAAGGGGCTGTTCGCTAGCATCATCGAAGCTGATTTGAACGACAGTCTTGGTGTCAAGGAAGTTGTGTCCATACCGTCGCAGTGGAATTATTGGCGGCGGCAGCTCCAGGATAGGGATGGCGTCGGGATCTAATGTCATAGGCTGAGGAGCACCACTGCTGCCCATGGGCTCTAGTGACGGTTGCGCAACCAAAGGGCTGGCCCGAGGTCGATTGTTGAATGGTCCAAGAAGCTTCATGCAGGCCAGATGGCCCTCCCAAGCGGCGTAGTACATGGCTGGGAGGTCCTTCTCATCCAAGATGCTAGCGTCCGCCCCAATCTTGAGGAGTGCCTGGAGGCACTCAACGCTGCCCTCGCTGGCAGCATGTACAAGAGGGGTCCACCCATAGAGCTTGTCAATTTGATCCAGATCCGCCCCAAATTGCTTGAGGAGTAACAAGAGATCAGGAGATTGGCCTGAGCGAGCGACCAAATGTTGAGGATACAGTCCTTCTGCGTCTGGAAGGATCTTTGCTCCATGCTGAAGAAGCAGCTCAACAACAGGCCCGGAGCCGTGCTCGCAGGCAAGGTTCAGAGGAACATGGTCGGCTTCGGAAACGGGGTCAATACGAGCGGACTTGGCGAGTAATAGCTTGACGCAATCGAGATGGCCATGTATAATGGAGTGGATGAGAGGTGTAAAATTGTCGTGGTCAATCAGATCAATCGTCTTGGTATTTTCTATACCTCATTAGCTTGATTCGAGTTGCCGAGGATGCCCACGTACCATCAAGAAGAGCCTCCAACATGGGAAGCCGTCCGTGCAAGCTGGCATAGTGTGCAGGGACACGACCGTATACATCAGTACGGTCAACAGGGACACCAGCCTTCAGACCCCATTCAAGCACGTACTCCTTGCCGTAAATGGTGGCCTGATGAAGGCAATTTCGCTCATTGATGTCGTCGTACGAATGCAGATCAACGAGGCCGGTGTCGAGCAGTATTTGAAGCGACTCTCGCGGCGCCTCGTTGATGGCAGCAAGGAATGTGCGAGTCACTCTGTCCATCAAAAGATTGTCACCAGCCTCGGCGCTGGATGCAGATTGCATCTTGGTCAGGAGCTCCTTCAAGGTGTCAGCATTGCTGGTAATAACAGTCTCGAGGAGAAGTGTGTCAGCGTCGCCCTCGTCGGTTCCCATAAAATGCTGGCTTGTGACGACATGACCAGAGCTCTGAAAATTAACTTGGATGCCATCTGACCAAGCACCGAGTTCTTGTAAACTTGTCGTGGCCTGATCTGATAGCTCGCTGATTACGGTAGCATTGAAGAAGGGTTGGACTTCAACAGCTCTTGACAAATACAGCTCCTTTGTTTTCGATTTTGATGTTTTGTCCCATTTCTTGAGGATTTTGGAAAAGGCGGTACCGTTGATTTCGACGAAT
The DNA here is from genome assembly GCA_030777785.1 of Beauveria caledonica. Classification (NCBI taxonomy): domain Eukaryota; kingdom Fungi; phylum Ascomycota; class Sordariomycetes; order Hypocreales; family Cordycipitaceae; genus Beauveria; species Beauveria caledonica. The sequence goes on along the minus strand of JAPFSE010000071.1, from coordinate 40,819 downwards.
TGTTGGAGTTTGCTGAGGTCGGTGGCAAATTGTTGAAAGCCCTCTTCTAACGTTGTGAATTTTGATGAACGCCTTGAAATGCCTTGACGAGTCTGGATGACCTTTTTCTTGTCGAGAAGGGTTTTGAGGCGGATTTTCAGCTGCGAGACGTTAGACAATGTCATACGGAGTGCATGTCCAAGCTTACCTCTGCCTCTTTTTGCAAGTAAAAGGCGTTGACTTTGTCAAGCTCTCGTTCCTACCAGCGGTTAGAGGAATCACGCATATCGGCAGGATACGCACTAATTGAAAGAAAAAGGTGGCTTTGTTGGCCTGAAGGGCGGTCTGCGAGTCGGCGAGGGCACCTGTCCGTTGGCCATCGTGCTGGGCGCTCAGTGTAGGGGTAGCCGAAAGCTTTTTGATGAGCTGTGTAGGTAGCACGTCAGCAGTTGCCCAACTGGAAGCGAGTATGTATGTAGCAGCGTTTAAGCACCAGCACAATGATACTCCAGAGAGTTGATCGAGTTATTGTGTCACTAGTGTCCTCGACGTCACGGCAAAGCGAGTAAGTGTTTCGTACACACCTTTTTCAAGGCCTTGTAATTTACAAAGCTAGCTGCATATTCGGGGACCTCGAGCTGGCGCTTCTGAATTTGCTTTCCGAACTTCCTGTATCACAAATGTAAGCAGTCGAAATGGCGATGGCTTTGCGCTAATGGCGAGACGCAGAAGCGAGACGCAGAAACCGGGATCCGCGACCCGATGTACCCGGGACATGGGTAAGGCAAGCTTACATGATTGATCTGAGAGCCTGTACTCGTGCGCGCGAAGAGAGGGTAGTATGATTATACCTCTTGCAGCCGCAGAGAGATTGGAGGGGAAGTTGTAAGGATGCGCGGGATGAACAAGTGGTGTGTCCAGTTGTCAAGAGCGGCAAAAGAAACAAGACTTAGCGCGAGGAAGAGCTCCTCATGGCAGGAGGAGTCGAGTAGGGTTGTTGGTGGGTTTTGTCCTGGTAGAGGCCAAAAGCAAAAAGTGGTTGTCGCCAGAGAGCAGCGTCTACAAGAAACAGTATGCAACGTCGTGAAGCTGAATGTGAGTGAGCAAAAGCTTTGGCTCCGTGGCTCCGGAGCTTACGGGGGGTAACGCAGCTAAGAGGCCGGGATGGCGAGAGCTGACGCAAGGTGCGTGTGATGGCGGCACCCGAGGGAGCTGCACAGCTGCAAGGCGTAGGCAAACAACTTAAGGTAGAGCGAACGCGAGGGAAGTCTGCGAGAGCACCTGGCTAGCTGCGGGAGGTGAAGCGTGCGTTCGGGTACCGTTGCGCCGGAGGGCCTGAAGATGCCGGGGCGGGGCGGTGATGTGGCCGTGAACTGGAGAGGCAATATGGAGCAGGATAGCTATCAGCCGGTTAGACCCCAGGCCGTATGGTAGCCTTGAGAGTCAGGTCAGGTGGCTTGTTCTGGGTGCCTTGTGATCGTCTGCACGGTCGACTGCAGCAAGGCTCGATGCACAGCTTGGTTGGAGGGGTTTGAAGCGAGTACCTTGGGCGGGTGGGATTAGCTCTGCGATAGAACAGGAGCCTAGCTATATGAGGTACAGTGCCTGGCCGTGAAGCTCTGGTAGGAAGTGACGGTACTGCAGGCAGAAGGAAAAATGGTCGCTCGTAGATGCCAGGAGCAGCTACCATGTGTTGCTGCAGGGCTCAACTCGCTTTTCTCTGATATGTCAAACGAGCAACAGGCAGAGGTAAAGCTCAAGGCGGAGTCAGCTTATTCTCTTTCTCTGCAGAGGCAGGAAGAAATGACCAGTACGCTGGTGAGGGAAATCGAAGACGGGCTTCGGTTTTGACGGGGCCCTGGGGTTTCTGGCTAGGGCATCATAGCCATGAGAGAGCTGCCGGAGAGGGAGGAGCAAAGGGCGGAGGAACCTGTGGCTGGCGGGCGGTGGGAAGGGCTCCCAATTGGGCCCCGGGCTGTTTTGAATTGGGCCTTCGTGGAATCGGTGATGGCCTGCTTCGCAAGCGTCGAAACGTTGCCGAGACCGGTTTGCTCTGGCTGCGTGGGACGGTGTCAAGTCGAGTGTACAGCGCGTAACATAGTATGTGTAGTTGCGGATCTCATCCCACTTCCAAAAGAACATGGGGGGGCAGCAGTTGGTGGTGGGTTTGGAGGGGAGCTAATGAAGGGGTCCGGAATTGACGACCGAGATTTAACCGCATATCAGGGTCAAACCAAGAAGAGAGTATTAGACTGTTAGAGAACCACTCGACATCTGTTTCGATCGGCAGCCTCCATCTGGCGTTGTCCTCTGTGACCAATAGATGCGCCCGGTGAGACCTCGTGGTCCTGCGACGGGCGACTGGGCGCTCGACAGGCCGACTTTTGGCCCCGACTCCAAGGCGCCGCCATGTAGTTTTTTTAAGTCGCGGCTTGCCCCGTCGAGGTTATTATACTAGCCAGGAACCACTCAACGTAATATTCTCACTATGCACCGTCTCGGTGGTTCCTTTTTACGTTCCGACGTTCTCTCAACAAGCTGTTCGTCTGTGTGCACAGCGCCATCACCAGCCTCGTACTCACTCGGCCCGTCGTGGCTTCTGATGCAGCGCAGGCAATGAATGAGCCCATCCATCACTTGACTTATCGTACCGTGCGACGTCACACAATGCCAACCTTGTCCAACTACCCCACGTCCCACCGCGCTTCCGTGTCAGCTACATACTACTATTAAGGCACAACCAATGGCTTCATCCACAACGACATACAAGCACCAACTCAAAACGAGTACAAGATGGCATATGAAGTCAATTTGACAGCGTTCCATTGGCGTTTAGGGGAAAGAACAGCTCGTCGATCAATCTGTTGACAACTTACACGGCTATTAGGTATACAAAACGTGGCCGCCGCCAGATTGCCCATGTCCAATCAATGTCACCCCAATTTACTCAATTCTTCTTATTAGCCGTCACTTCTGCATTGGTTGGCTCCCCTAGGCTGTCCGCCATGGCCTCAGCGGTTGCCTTCTTCAAACGTTGCGCCGGATCATCGGCCTTAGCCGCGCTGCCATCTTTGTCCTCCTTGGTATCTTTGGGCTTGGACTCCTTGGTCTCCTTCTCGTCCTCGCTGTCGCCCAGGCTGAATGGATCATTATCCGTGATCGGCTCGGGCTCGACACTCGACAGGGGCTGCCACTTGCTGGCCTTGCTAGCCGCCGCCGCGTTGTCCTTGGGTGGCACTTTGGGTGACGAGTCGTACATGTTGATTTCCTCGTGACCTTCCTTGAACCCGACTCTTCGACCATCAGGTCTGGGTGATTTTGATGGCGGAGGAGGCCGATGCAGACCCTGATTTGATAGCGGGTGGTTGGTGGGGTCTGCAATACGTTAATGACTTTAATGTTGCTCAAATTGTAGATGTACTCACGGCCATCTGATGAAAATCGCATACCAGCAAAGTCATCAATGAGAACCTGCGGGTCTGCATCATAGCGATCGTAGTCGCCGCTGCGGCGGCTGGCCTCGCCTTGGCGTCGAAAAGGCTGGCCTTCGCTCTGTGTCCTCTCTTCAGTCTCGTCGAAGCTGTCTTCCAGCTTCTTTCTTATCCCGGCAATCCATCCATTGACCTTTGTTTGTGTGTCCATGAATCCCTTGCGCAGGTTCTCCCGAATGACGGGGAGATCATCGTCTAGAAAGCTGTGCTCGCGGTCGTCATCCTCGGGGTTGCGCGATCGGCCGTTGCGATTAAGGCTAGAGGTGCGGGCCTCGTATGCGCCGACGTTGTCGTAGTGCTCAGCCAGCTGACGTGCATAAAGCTCGTCAGCCTCGACCTGCGAAATGGGAGCCTGTCCCTGAGGGCGAGGAGGCTGAGCTGGCGGCTGCTCCTCGGGCTCGTTCTTGACAGCGTCAGGGTCAGTCATTTCTGCGGTAATGGTTAGCTGTCTGGCGTTCCAAGCTACAGCAATGGCTACTCACCCAGTAAAGCATTGAATGCTGGCTCGACCTTGCCGCCGCTAGCTCTCAGTACAGCCCTGATCACACCCGGATCCACCGATGGGAAAGCTTCTTTGAGTATGATTTCATTCTTCTGGGCTTCCGACACGGGCCGGGGAGGCTTTGCGGGCGCGACTTCGGATTCCGCAATAGCCTGTGTTTGAGCTTCACCGGTAGAAGGCTGGCTCACGGAAGTTTGATCTGTGGTGACTGTTGGTTTCGTGGTAGTGGCAGCTTTCGTAGGTGTGGCCGTCCCGTCATTGGCAACAATGCTCGTGTCCTGGACGTCATCGTCATCCATCTCGAGGGGACGCGCTGTGGTAGGTGATTCGGGAACGTCCTCTACGGTAGGCTTGGACGGCTTGCCCTGCAACAAAAATGTTAGTCTGGCAGGATCGAAAAGTATTGGGTACTGCTGACGCTCACCGTCTCTGTGGTAGTAGACGCCATATTGAGCCCCTGGTCAGTGGTTCTTGGTTGTGGCGCAGCACGACTATGGTGAGAAATAGGGATATAAACTTGTCGAGGATAATGTTGACGGTTGCGATCTTTGATGCAACGGTAGGTGCAGGTAAAGGGGTTAAAAGCAAAGATCGGACGTTTTCTGTTTCATCCAGACGTTGTCTGGTGTTATGACGAGGGGTCGAGTAGCTGGCCACGACATGACGTACCCCACTAACGAGGCCAAGCCCAAGCCACACCTGATTCGCCACAACACTTAGCTTCCACCTCTTCTCCCCGATCTGCTTCAGGGTAGCTGCTTGAATTTGGACACGCCTGTTTGTTTTCTGGGTTTTAAGGTATACGATGCCTGCTGCACAATGAAAGTGGATGGGACTCGTGCCGGAGCTACTTAGTCCTGAATCATCGTACTTGAAAATTCATTTGGTTGTGGTAGCGCGGGCGCTACTCTGAGTAGGCTGTTAACAGCTGCCTGAACCATGACTGAAAACGATTTGGACGCAAATTTCATACCGGCATTGCATAAGCCTCCGGCGCTGCTGCCTATCGCCAAGCACAGAGAGAGCCTGCTTTACACGATCGAGACATACCCGGTCACCATAGTCATTGGCCAAACCGGATCCGGAAAGACGACGCAGATTCCTCAGTTCCTGGAAAAGGCAGGGTGGTGCAACGATGGCAAAATTATCGGCGTGACGCAGGTACGTTGACACATGAAGCCGCGGAGATATATGACTGACGCGTCAAAATACAGCCTAGACGAGTCGCAGCTACGACAGTTGCCTTGCGCGTTGCAGATGAGGTTGGATGCGAGGTCGGTAAAGAGGTGGGATACTCGATACGCTTCGAGGATGTCACGTCCGAGTCGACGCGTATCAAGTTTCTCACCGACGGGCTACTCATTCGCGAGGCGCTCGTCGACCCGCTTCTGAGCAGATACTCGGTCATCATGGTTGACGAAGCTCATGAGAGGTCAATCAGCACAGACATATTACTAGGGCTGCTGAAAAAGATCCGCAAGAAGCGCCCGGAGCTGCGCATCATCATCAGCAGCGCGACGCTGGAGGCGGAGATGTTTCTCCAGTTCTTCATCTCAACCAGCGAAGTAGCACCAAATACCGGCGACGAAGCCGATGCAAGCAAAATAGGAGTAGTGGTCAGCTTGGAAGGTCGGACGTTTCCGATTGACCTGATGCACCTGGAAGCACCGGCCGAAAATTACGCCGAAAAGGTCATCTCTACAGTTGTCGACATACACACCCAAGAGGGGGAGGGGGATATATTGGTCTTTATGACTGGACGAGAAGAGATCGACTTTGCAGTCCAGGCTATCTCGGAACGTGCCCCAGAACTCGAGGCCAAGTATGGTCCTCTTCAGCCTATGCCACTCTATGCTGGCCTGACTACAGAGGAGCAAATGTACGTCTTTGACAAGCCGCCCGAAGGAACAAGAAAAGTAGTGTTTTCCACAAATATTGCTGAGGCGTCAGTGACCATTGATGGCATTGTGTTTGTCGTCGACTCGGGCTACGTTAAGCTGCGTGCATATAATCCGAAGACGGGTATCGAGTCCCTTACCGCAACGCCCATTTCCAAGGCGTCTGCTGCGCAGCGTGCAGGGCGTGCAGGTCGAACGAAACCCGGAAAATGTTTTCGTCTCTTCACGGAGCAAGCCTACAACGGCCTCGCGCAGAGTAACCCACCAGAAATCCAGCGATCGAACCTGGCCCCGACGATACTTCAGCTCAAGGCCCTCGGCATAGACAACATTGTGCGCTTCGACTTTTTGTCGCCACCCCCATCTCAGCTCGTCGGGAAAGCGCTTGAGCTCCTGTATTCGCTCGGCGCACTCGACGAATACGCCAAACTCACACGGCCGCTGGGTATGCGCATGGCGGAGCTGGCCGTCGAGCCCATGATGGCCAAGACACTCCTGTCGGCGCCTTCTTTTGGATGTCTGAGCGAGATGCTCACCATTGCTGCCATGACGAGTCTTGGCAGCAGCGTGTGGTTCTACCACGACGGCGAGCGCAAGAAGATGGAGAGCGCACGGCGCAGGTTTGCCGCCGAGGAGGGCGACCACCTGACCCTGCTCAACGCGTACCAGGCATTTGTCACGCGCGGCAAGAAGGAGGCCAAGTTTTGTCACGACAACCACCTCAATTTTCGGGCCATGACGCGCGCCGTGAGCATTCGCGCGCAGCTGAAGCGGTACCTGGAGCGTTTCGGCATCGTCATCGACGAGAGTCTATCACGGCAGCAGCAGCAGCAGCAGCAGCAAGATGACAGTAGCAGGGCGGATAAAGCCGAGTCGATCCTGCGGTGCCTGACGGCGGGCTACTTTGCGCACGCGGCTCGGATGCAGGCGGACGGCACGTTCCGCAACGTTGAGGGCGGCACAGTGCTGCACGCGCACCCGAGCTCGCTGCTGTTTGGGCGCAAGGCGGATTGGGTTGTCTTTCACGAAGTCATGGAGACGAATGACAAGACGTACATACGGGAGGCGAGCAAGACGGAGAAGGGCTGGCTGCTGGAGTATGCGCCAGAGTTTTACCAGGTGACCAGTACGGGGAGAGAGCAGTAGCATAGTTGAGCAATATACCATATTTCTTCCTTTTGGTTTTCTTGCGCAGAGTATTTGCTCAAGCACGTGTCATTGCCAATTATCTTTACGTGGCAGCGCTGTGTCGGCTGGTGCTGACGCGCATCCTGGGACGCGGATGCAGAGCCCACACCAGCGCCTCTTTTCCAAACCTGGCCATTCGGCCGAAGGAAGAACAAGAATGCCGCGCAGGGGAGCAAAAAAAAAAAAAATCTCTCTCGGCGGGTTCTCTTTTCAATGGTTTCCCGAGGGCAGACCAGCGGTGGCAGTGGGGAGGGCCTAGAACGCTGGGTGTCGAGTAGGTCACCACAAGGCTCACAGAGTCGCGATGGAATGCGAGTGGGTTCCAAGAGCTGCAATATTTTTGTTTACTTTATTCGCGAGTGTTGATATGATGCGTATATGAAGTTTGTACATAAATTAACTGAAATGGGAAGAAAGAAAAGACGAACATATTAATGGAAAGGACAGAGGAATTGCAACACGTAGACCTAGAGTTGGACGGGAGAGGCTGGAACATAGTGCAGGGATGAAATGCAAGACGCAGATAAGAATAGAAAGTATAAATTATAAAATAGAAGACTGATGGAACTGGTGTATTTGGGCCTTTTTGGTTCAAAACAAACAAAAGGCTGTGACATGGTTAGCGAAATGACAGATAGGCCGAAGCTAAAGGGAGGAATGTTCTGACATGACTAGTTACGGCTCAGATACTTTGCAGGGAGAAGCGGCAGCGTCCACATTCGGTTTACATCGAAGAAGCAAATAAAGACATGATGCATAGGGGAAAATGATTTAACTAAGTGATGAATTGATTGCGCAGATAATGGAAGGCCTCATGGCTTGTCGTTGTGTCGAGATTTATTGTGGTACAGGAGTTGGCCTACTGATAGTCCCATGCTGGGCCTGAGCAGGGAAGGCGACATGAGATACGGATATACGGGTTCCCTTTATCTAGTTACTAATACTCGTAGTTGGCTTGAAGCTCTGTAATCGTTCGACAAGGCAGTGGGCAGTGCGGCTCTTTCACCTCAAAGGCCCGGAGAGCCGAAGCTGCTTGGGTAAAAGAAATGACTTGTCGTTCGATCCATCTAAAAGGACCAGGAGACCCCCACACGCACCTAATTTCTTTGATGATGATGAGCGGTCTCCTCTGGTACCTGCATTAGCAGTAGGCTGTGTTCGCCGCCCTGGCAGCCAATCAATGGTTCGGAGCTGGTGCCCCCTTTTCCCCTTCTCTCTCTCTCTCTCTCTCTGTTTCTGTGTATTTTGTGCCTGCGTTGTGCCTGGTTGTAATTTTTTTTAGCGTGTTGTGTCGGGCGATAATCTTGGTCAAGGTTACATCAGGGCCGGGACGAGTGCGTGCCTAAAATAAATCTTGCAGGGACAAATTGGATAAACTTTGCAGAGCAAGAGAGTGGGAGAAAAAGAAGAAGTTGACAATCGCAGAGACTGGATCAAAGACGCCAAGAGCTAGCCTGCCAACCTGGGAACCAAGGGAAACTAAAAGGTCAGCCTCGTTTTCCTTATATTGATCCTTTATTGAAAGGCTGCCTTTCCTGCATCGGTGACAATGAAGGGGAAGATGGGACAGCCTCCGCTCTCATGCCCACAATCTCCTGTCATCTCTGCAAGCCTGTTTCTGGAGAGTTGCTTGGCTTTCATGCGGGCAGTTCCGCTGGGGACTTCCCCAGTAACAATAACAGCACGCGATAGGGAGAGAGCTATTGTGCAAGGAGGACAGACGAATAAACAAATAATGCACCATCGAAACGGCAGGCTGCATTGCCGTCGATTGAAAGAGTCCCTCTCGACTCGGCTGGGGGCAGCTCGTGAGCGCTCCCGTCGTCCGTGTCGCCATAGTTGACACATATTTCTGTTTGCACAACGTCTTCTTGGCTGACTTTATGAACAGAATTTTCTCGTCAATGAAAGACTGGCTCGCGTGGTCTTTTTACGATCCGGTAGGGTGGACTCATGTCCTCTCGAGTCTCTGGTACGGTGTATTTAGTGAATCCCTGTCTCGAGATCCCTACAAGCTTCAATTTGATTGAAAAAAAGCGCCGCTAGTAGAAGGGGCCACCGCCCATTGCCAATTAAACGTCTTGTACGCCGTCACGCCTGTACCAGTAATGTTGCAAGGTGGTCTGGCCCTGTCTGTCTGTCCTCCCCTTGCGCGGCGCTCACCCATTTGTCCAGTTTCGCCCCGCTTATTACACCATGTTGGCTGTCAAACTGTGACTGCCAACTGGCACACTTGTCTGGCAGTGAGACTGCGACTGTGAACTGGCAAACTGGCAAATTGACCGGCTTTTGATTCACAAGTTTCACAGGGCAAATCGTTCCCTCTGGTGCCTTTCCGCTTCTAGTCTAGCGCCAGGCACCCGCCCGCTTTGGCTTACACGCCCGAAAAGGTTCATCAGCGCTGCAGTGAATGCTGTGCCATGAGGGCATCTAGCGCCAGTTGCTCTGTAATTTCCCACAATTCCAGCGCTGCCTGCCGCTAAATGAGCTATCATGAAGCGCTACATGCCCTGTATTTCTCCCTCTCACCATGTTATCGTCGGTCCACTGCTGGTATTACCTGGCGAAGAAAATTGTAAGAAAACAACCCTGGCAAATTCGCCCATTCACTGCTCACCCATGTCAGCCCCCCAGTTCCTTGCATCGCTCCCCTCTCGCCTCCTCTCTGTTCGCGAGCCTCATCTTGTTGCTTTCCCTTTTTCCCTTTTTTCCCCTTCTTTCTCTCCTTCCCAGCAATCTCGTTCCAGGCCGGGCTCGTGGTCCCGTGTTTATGTTTTTTTCCGTTGCCAAACCTCACGTTCTTTCCAGTCACTCTTTAGATTGTTTAACTGTGCGCTTTTAGTAGTTTGTTTACTCGGGCTACAGTCATTCCTTAACAGCACCCACTCCCCTCGCCTCGGTGCAGCTCAATACACCGCGTCACTTATATTCACTAGACGGCAAGGCCGTTCGATACTCGCCGCCCGTCTCCCGACACTGGACGGATCTCGTCTTTCGATTATTGCGCCGCTCGATTTTCTCTGCATCTTCGCTGTTGGGATTTGCTCTCGATCTATCCACCGTTTCTCGCAAACATCGTTCCTGGTGGTACCACCATTTCTCACCACCTCACGAGGAACGTAACGTCTCTTGTTTATTCCGTCTTCCGACTCCATCTCATCCAACCCTGGAAATGCGTGCTCGGCTCTTGTTTTAATACCACTTCCCTTTATCCCGACATCTCTCGCAGCTTTCTGTGCCGAGCTCCCTCCGCCATGGATAAACAACACAGCAACCCTAGTGCTGCTTCAGGACATCCACATTTGAACTTGGTACGCCAAGTCACTACAGAAATGCCCAGTCTCTGGTCGCAGATCGTCCGCCGAACGGATAGTGACGGCCTTTGCTCCAAAAACGAAACGTGTGGTCGCGGCATCAGCCCTAATGCTACTAACTTGGCTATTGCCCTTGGTGTTGTGTAAGAGCTTGCTGGTGCTATCATTTTGTCAACCCCCCCTAACTTCCTATAGAATTCCTGTTGTTGCTGCTGCCATCACCTTCTTCTTTCTTCACCGACGAAGCGTCAAACGCATGCACATGGAAGACGCCAAATACCGCGAAACCGACCTCGACTACGGCTTGGATGAAGCCCCCGCCAAAGGAAAGCGAATGTCGGCCATGTTTGGTGCCGGCGGCGAAAAGCAGCAGCACCGCCCTGGCCAACTGTCCATGGACATGAACCTCTCGTCGCCCTATCTGCTCCCTCCCGATCTCAACCAGTCCAAGGAGTCAATCCACTCGCTCGCCAAATCATACCACAACCAACAAGACCCTTACCACACCGTGCCTCTCTACTGCGGTGGCGATGGCTCTTCCGTTCGATCATTCCCCAGAGGAGAGCCCTACTCCCCCATAAGCAGCAAGCACCAGTCTTTCGCCAGCAACCTCCCACCTCGCACACATTCCAAGTTACAGTCCCCTCTGGCCGGTGACCCCTTTGCTACACCAACTCAGCCAGAGCCCGCTCACATGGCGCGAGTTGACGAGCCTCCCTCCATACCCGACAAAAATCTTCCCGTTCAGCCAATCGTTCCCGAAATCGGTACTGTTAATGGCGCTGACGCTGACGATCAGAGCATTTATGAAATGCCCGATGTTGCTTCTCCTCCCGCCGCCCTTGCCAAGGACCCCAAGACCGGCCTACCCATTGATAACAGCTTCCGTTTTGAACTTGCCGGTACTGTTGAGCAAGATGCTACCGTTGGTGTCGCACAGCTTAGCGATGACCTGGGTCACCATAATCACCATGACCATGGCCTGAGTATCAACGGCGGACTGCCAACAGCCGTATCTCCCGATGCTACAAATGGCCATCCTATTGACGCCAGCCATGCTGCCTACGATGAGTACAACAACGCTTACCCTCAAATTCAGACTACAGAGTACTATGAAGACACAAACTACGAGGTCGACGACATGCAGCGAGGCCGCATGAATGGCTTGAGCGTTCCGCGGACAGCGGCCAAGAGACTGTCTGTTGGTGTCGTGCCCCTGCCGCCCGCAGAGGTCACCCAATCCGAGGACCCGGAGTACCGCGCCAACCGCATTAGGTCCTTCTACAAGGAGTATTTCGAGGACTATGCCGACGCACCGCCTCTGCCAGGCCAAGAAGAACACCACGAAGACTACGATGCTGGCTACCTGGGCGACGCTGCTTACTACGATGCCGATAGCAACGCTTTTGTTATGCCATACGCTCAGCCCGTTACTCGCCGGGCCATGACACCTCCTCCGGGAGGCGCCCGTCGCGGCCCGCCTGGTCCTCGAAGACCCCGTGGCCCTGGTTCCGTTGGTGGTATGAGTCTTCCTGGAGGGCCTGGCCGCATGCGCGCTGGTTCTCACGGTCAATTTGGTCGTGCCCCGCCCAAGAACAAGCTCCCCCCTCCTGCCGCTCTCAATACGCTGCCGACGCCCTCCAAGCTTACAGACGACACGGCTCTTATTAATGCCATGGACTTTGCACCGCCAGAACTGTTCAGAGACCAAGCTGCTGGTCGAAGCCAGAGCCCTCTAGGCGAACGCCGACCGTACAAGCCGGGTCACGCTGCCGCTTCTCCTCTTGTTACGGCATTTGATGAGCTCGCTGCCCTCCCCAGCCCGCATCTGCTCCGCAAGTCGTCGACGTTTACCGGCCTCGATTTTGCGCCGCCCAAGAGATTCAAGGACGATAGCGACAAGAGCGACGCTGGTAGCATCAGGAGTAACCGCAGTGGCATCTCGGCCGTCCAGCTTGACGCCATCAGAAGTGGCGCTGGTCGTATCAGCCGTCTACCCGGCGATACCGTTTTCACCACCAGCAATTTCGGTGATCAGCTGAAGCCTCAATGGGGTATGCGTCAATAAGCGAACCTTGCAAAACGGGACCAGGCATTTTGATTCGGAGTTTGCTTTCAGCAAGGGCACGTTATATTTTTTTCCCTTCTCATATCTCTCGGCATACACTTTACGGAGTCGATTTGGACCACAAGCAGCATCCACTTGCATTTCGTTTCCCTTTCCTCGTCGACCCTTTGAAACTGGCATATAGACGGAATAACTCATAAGCAACGCATTCTTGTCACAACAGGGACAAAGACAGAGCACCCACACCCACACTGCACATCCAGAACATGTACACTTTTTTTGACATCTTTTCTTCTTCCTTGACAACCGAAACAGATTCGCGTAAGCAATTCAATCATGTCGGAAATTACTACTTGGTGTTGAAGCCCATTTATCAGGGGGTTTATCGTTTCATGGCTGCAAGGAGGTGGCACTTGTATATAATTAAACAGTCAAACTAAGCGTCAATGGATTGGGTTGAGGTGCAACGACTGAGTGGTCCTGTTTGAAAATGAGTGAAGTCTGTCGCATATATCCGTTCTTGTCTTGACGGTGCCTCGGTTGCTAATGGAGTGGCAGCACGGCTCTTTTCTTGTTGGAGCTCTGCGCTTGAGAGCTTTTATCTGATCAAGCAGTTGGCTGCGACTCACGCCAGGGATGATGCTGCTTTTGCTCCAATGTCATATGTGGCGCCGCCTTGGCGACGGCTTCATCTAAGCGACGTCTGGGCTGGGAGTGTGGAGGGAACAAGGTCCATGTTGATGACGAGGATGTTGTAGATTTTTCTTTGCCTATTTCTGTCATTTGTTGTTGTTGTTGTTGTTCTTCTTCTTCTTCTTCTTCTTCTTCTTCTTCTTCTTCTTCTTCTTCTTCTTCTTCTTCTTCTTCTTCTTCTTCTTCTTCTTCTTCTTCTTCTTCTTCTTCTTTTCTTTTTACCCCAGCCGGACCCAGTAGCCAGGGCCGCACACGACCAATTCTCAGCGTCAGGGGGGTCATGTTGAGAGGATGAGGCGATGTACGAGCAGGGCTGCAGTAACTGACTGATGACCGTGTACAGAGGGGTGATTGGAAGCCGCATTTTCCGCAGGCAGTCATGCATTCTCATAGGAAAAGGAACTGTTTGAAAAGAAAGAGAAAAGTAAATAATTGTTTGGCTGGAAACAGGGACATGACGTGTGAGCTACTTAGTGGGCATCTACATTCCAGTGGTCTCATCAGGTCACATTTTACCGCCGCAAGGAGAAGCCGTTTCCATTGGAATGGCGCTAGAAGACGAAAAAAGGACCCTTGAAGAAGGGCTGGGAATTTCGAGTTCTTTTGTTCTTGACCTCGTTTGACCAAAATCACGGTCGTATAATAAAAAGAGCAGAAGCTCAACGCGCTGTCGGCACAAATAACGCACGACGATTAACTCGAGGCAGAACAAGCTGCAGAAATTTGATGCTTGTAACTTGGTGCTCAGACACGGGGGACAGCAGCGAGAGAATGGGGCGCGCCGGAAAGGATGCGAGCAGGGTGTTGGCGGCACGTCCCGCTCATTTCGGCATGTGGCAGGTTGAGTTCAGGCTACTCTACGGGCTGGCATGGCGCGAGCTGGGATGATTTTGCCTGCAAGTTACCAGTACGGTCGTCGAAAAAGAGTGCCGAGATGGCGATGGGTTGGCAAAAAGGCTCATCATCGCCGTCGTGATGTGGTTCAGTAGCGGTCGGCAAGATTTGAAAGCGGCTGTGCTGAGGCTCAGTCAGCAGAGGTGGGCGTGCCGAGTGTTGGTGGAGGGCTGGTGCTATAAATACGAAATCAGCAGAAAGGTGTAGTCTTGTTTTGACCGTGAATGTCTCTCTGGGTTTTTTTTTGTTTAGAAGAAAGACAAAAAAAAGGAACGCGCGATAAATACCTCCGTATATGGCAAAGGATGAATACAGAACTGTCTGTCTTCAATAGTTATTTCAGAATGCGACCTGTCTTGGTTGCTGCTGGTCTCAGGTCTGTGCACCGCTTTTGGAAAACAATTCTGAACGCACTCGGTACGAGTACAGTTGGCGCCCGGCGCTAACGTTACTGTCGACCTCGTGTTTTTTTAGTGCCTTTTACAATAAGGTGGCGTCCACCAACCCGTCTCAGGGGCAGCCAAACAAGTCGACATCTGTGTAAGAAAAAAAGGCCGACGTGTATCGTCTTACAGCCTCTTGTTGACGGCCATTTGACCTATTCCGGCTTTATTTCCTGGCGAAAAAAAAAAAAAAACAACAACACAAAACAAAAAAAAAACACCAGGTCCAGGTTGGTTTCTGCTGTCGCTGTCGCGTACCTAGGTAATAATGCACCGAGACAATAGGTACCCGTATTAAATAGCGTCACATCCACTGGCCCATCCACCTCTTGTTACTTGCTGCTTGCCGTTTGACGTCGAGCGATGGCTCTGAATGCAGCCATCCACTCCAACCAAATGCAGCTAGATGCACCCAAGTAATCATCCGTTGCCCATCCGTGCCCACTACCTACCCAGCAATTCATCACCTTGCCGCCGCCTTCCCTGCTTGCCTGCTTCTCGGTACCGATACCTCTGGCACCCACCCACTGCCAATCCACTCACCATCAAATTCCCTGTCTGTACCAGCACGAGTAAGCACTGGGAAAAGCCTGTCGCCCTTTCTTCCCATCACAACATTCTCATCCCCAAACCACCTCTCCTCACCTAATCCATTCGATAACCCGACCTTTCGACACCATCGGCCGCAAATCCCTCCTGCGAGGGATCTCCCTCTTCAACCTCGTCCGCCCAATTCCCCTGGGACCCTGACCCCCGACGAAACCACAGCCTACCAAGGTAAGAGACGATGCGACACTGTCTGCCTCGTGTACTTTTTTCTGCGTGGTTCTTGTTTCGCTGCGTTTGCCAAAAGGGCCGCGTCATGACGTCTCGACAACTTGCAATCTGGACAATCTCATTCATGACGGTTTCTGGCAATTCCCACTCCTGACGCTCCAATCTCGTCCCTTCCCCCGACTTGATCCGCCAAACGAGCCTCACGTTGGCTTTTGAGTTTGTGCACCGCTCCCCCACGGCTGTCTGCGTTTCCGCGCCCAGATTCCGTCATTGCACCGCCTGCCACTGACACAAACTCTTGTTTCTGCTCACTCACCCCTTCCCAACTCTGCTGACACCATGCTCCCTCTCAGGCTCATCGCCCCCAACCTCAAAATGCCTCCTGCCGAGTACGCCTGGGATGGCGGCAAAGGCAACCTGAGCCTCGCGGTGAGACAGGCCACCGGCGGCCAGCCCGGCACCGGAGGAACCACTGGCGACACCAACAGCACCTCGCGGCCGCCTCCGGCCAGCACTCCCAGCACCGGCAGCGACCCGCCATCCACCGCCGGCCAGTCCACACCGACTCCCTCGCCCGCGCCCGCGCCCGCGCCCAGCACCACGTCCCGCGCGCCCTCCTCCCAGCCGTCAAGCAGTGCTCCTCCGCCCCCGTCGAGTTCCGCTCCTCCTCCTCCTCCTCCTCCTCCTCCTCCTCCTCCTCCTCCCTCGTCGTCGTCGTCGGCCGCGCCCCCTCCTTCGTCAACTCCTGAGCCCGCGCCGGCGCCCACCCCGTCTTCGACTTCGACGCCGGCGCCAGCCCCGTCCGTTCCAAGCTCGACTCCCGTCGTTCCAAGCACCACGCCGACGCCCGACCCAGTCCCCCCAACCCCGACTGTCGGGACCAGCCTGACACCTACCTCGACCTCGACCTTCGTTGTCACCTCTACCACCATCGGCAAGCCAACTTCTTCCTCGACCACGAGCACCGCCTCGCAAAGCCCGACTCCCGTCTCTGGCGGCAGCAGCGGTGGCGGTCTCAGCTCCTCCGGCAAGGTTGCCATCGGCGTTGTCGTCCCCATTGCTGCCATTGCTATTCTCGCCGTCATTGGCTTGTTCTGGTGGAGGAAGCGCAAGGCCCGTCTCGAATCCGAAGAGGAGCGCCGCAAGGAGGTCGAGGACTACTCATACAACCCCAACGCTGACCCAACCATTCCCGCCGTCGGCCTCGTGGGCGGCGCCGCCGCCGGTGACAGTGGCTACGAGATGCGCGAGGATACCTCCAACGGCTATCGTGGCTGGGGCTCGACCACTGCTGCTGGCTCCGTCGGCCGCAAGGCCTCGACCACGCTCTCCAACCCCGGTGCCTTTTCCGATGCCACCACGGCTCGTGCCCCCCACGACGCCCATGACGGCAACTCGTCCCAGGAGGGCGAGATTCTCGGCGCCATGGGTCCCTCGGCCGCCAACAACCGCGCCGACGTCCGCCGCGGGCCCTCCAACGCATCGTCTTCCTACAGTGCCACTGGCCGTTCCGAGGGCTCCGACAGCGGCTTGTACGGCAGTGGCCCTGCCGCCTATTACGACCAGTACAGTCAGGGCGCCTACGGTGACGGTGGCGCCGTCATTCGCGATAATCCCGCACGACGCAACACCCAGATCGAGAACACGTCCCACCTCCCCCAGCAGAGCGCGGGTATTGCTCAAAATTTTTGACCACGTTTCCAACTTGCCACGACCTATTTTTCCTTGTCATTTGTACATCTAGCAACCTTTATTGTACGTTTTCGATTATGCATTCTCCTATCAGTTGCCACACACACGACAGGGCTGCTGGACCCCTACAACGCAGTTACTAGACGGCGATCCGCGACCTTCTTTTTCTCTTTGACTTGAGAGCCCCGGCAAGACACTCATTTTATGCAAACATGAGACGGAATCCTCGTGGACTGTAAATATGGTGCTGAGTATTTACCACCTCTGTCCCTGCGGGCTTCCGTTCTCCATCAATCGTTCTGTTTGTTGGCCGAAACACACCTTTTTGAGCTCTCTACTAGGCCATTGAATATATCCCTGGCCAGACCCCAGTCCTTTCATTTTTCTTGTTTTTGGAAGTGGACCACACAAAATAAGACCATACCAACTTGTTCTTGAACATTCCTCAATCCAGGAATTCTTGCCCTTTTCCTAAAATTTCCTTTTTTTCTCCTGCTTTTTTTTTGCATTTTGCATTTGCGGTTTCTTCTTTTTCATTTGATTTATAACTTGTTGATTTATTTTTTCGTTGTAATTTCGATTGTTGGATGAAGAGATGGAGAAGGATGAGGAAGGGAGTCAGAGAGAAGGGGTGTTTTATATATACTAGTATAGTAATCGGTAGCTGATCAGTACCCAAGAGAAGAAGAAAAAAAAAAAAGCATCAAATTATTCTAGTCAGGATTGAACTCTTGATGCAAGTGAAGAAGGCTGGAGAATCATTCATCTGTGGACGCAAAAGTATTGATGCAGAGCAAAAGGAGTACAGCATACGAGCAAGTGTCGGACATGGCGTGCCTGGCATACGGCATCTTCAAGACAGTTGGCACTGCATGGATCAACCCGATTCCATGTAGGACGGCATGTCGGAAGCAGCTACAAGACTTTGTGAGAGAGGTCGCTCGTCTCACCCACCGCAACCCAGCCAGTGCTTCTTCTTCTGTGCATTGCAAGCCACGTGTCTTTGTCAATGAACAGGGAAGAACCTCGTTTATGATCAATCTGCACCCTGGATAAATCAATAGACTAAACATGCTAATGTAACATTGTCACGGGCCAATTGCCCCGACTACACAAGAAATCCGACACACACTCAAACGCCAACAAGCACCTTTCCTCTGCCGAGACCGTCTCCAAGGCAGTCAAACGTGCAAAGAAAACTTCACAATCAGGCCACAGGCCAAACTTTTAGCTGGCCACATCACGACGCTGCATCTCCTTCTGTGCCAGCTCCTGGCGTCGTTTCTTCTCTGCCCACTCGCGGCTCGCGGTTCTAGAGCGTTCAGCGGCTTGCTCCCTGGCAGTCTTGACTCCCGAGTCCTGAACTGTGTTTGGTCGCAGTCTCGGCGCGCTAATTTGACCAAGGGTACTTTGGCGTCGCGCCGTCCTTTGAGCCGCATCCAAGGAAGAAGCAGGTCTCTGGCCCGGAGTCGGGGCGCTAGCCTTTCTGACGGTGCCTGGTGCCGCATATACCTGTCCTGGGACGAGCGAGAGTCTCTTGCCTCGGACTGTAGCAGCAGCCTTGGCCTTGGCCTCCTCCTCCTGTAATTTGGCCTGCCGTGCGCGGCTTGCAATGGTCTCCCGAGGCACTACGCCCGGAGCACTGCTATTGCGAATAGGGCGGGCCTTGAATTCTCGCTTCCTTCGCATTTCTTCCTCTTCGGCCCGCAGCTTCGCCTCATGTTGCTCCCTCTTTCTGCGAGAAATCGTCTCGCCAGGCAACTCGAAAGAAGGCTTTGTAACGGTTCGCGGCTTGGCAGGTGCAACATTGACCTTTGAACTCTTTTCGAGAATAGCCTGGCGGGCCTCGCGCTGCTCCTTTAGTCGCCGAGCAACAGCCTCGCCAGGCAGCTCAAACTTGGGAATCGTCGGTGGTTTGGTGGATTTGCTTTTTGGCGATCTAGTTGGTGTGCTGCTAGGTGGACTGCCGACATTCCTGGTAGGGGGCGTTGCGGGTTGGCGGTCCTTCTGACGCAGTGTCATGGAAGCAGATCGTCGCAAAGACTTTTCACTGGTCTTGCTGTTGAGGCTCAACATAGATGTGCGCTTTGTGATAGATTGAACAGAGGGTGAGCCGCGAGCAGACGTCGCGGCAGGTGACCTGACCACATCATTCGGGGCGGCCGTCTTGATTTTCGCCAGAGCACCGACGGCCTCGAGTTGCTCCTCGAGCCTATCAAGTTCCTCAAGCGAGTCTTCAATGCGCGGCACGGAAAAGGAGTCAGTTCTAGAGCTTCCCGCAAGGCTTTCACTGGGGTCTGAGATGCCTGAAAGGGCGGGAGAAAGCGCATTCTCGACCATGTCCATCACCTCCGGCACCTTGAGGGCAGGGTCCCGATATGGCGGA
Source organism: Beauveria caledonica (assembly GCA_030777785.1). NCBI lineage: Eukaryota > Fungi > Ascomycota > Sordariomycetes > Hypocreales > Cordycipitaceae > Beauveria > Beauveria caledonica. The sequence goes on along the minus strand of JAPFSE010000071.1, from coordinate 21,494 downwards.
GGGGCATTCTGCTGATCCCATGACATGGTGGGATTTGACCGGTTACTGGTTATTGGTGTTGCTAAAAGGGTAACTCTGTTAGTTTGCGGCTGTTGAGTTGATGCCTGCTGAATAGGTCCTAATCTCGATGCGCAGTGCAGCAAGTTGCAGCCGAAAAGCATCGGCCCATCCGATTCAGATTGACGACTGCGACCATGAAACCGTGGCTGATGCGGGTCGTCTGAATTCGGTTGCGCTGGACATGAGATCAGCCATTTAAACTGACCTGCAAGATGCTTCTGAACTTGTTCTCGCAGAGTTGGTTCAGGCGCGGCGTGTGTGGGGGCGTGGCGGGTGGTGTTGTTTGTCGCTGAGACGAGTTAGTGAATGCTACGAATGTGACGCGATAGCCCGTCAACTATACTTTCTGCGTTATGCTGCGCAAAAGTCGTGTCACTGTTCTCGTCGAGCGCGACAAGAGGCTCAAACGTATGGGCGCTCAAGGCAGGTCGTTGGAGACGCGGAACGTGTTGCTCAATTTGGGGCTTGACAAGCTTGGAATCCAAGCCACTCCTTGCAAGAGGGATATTTTGACTATTGGGTAGGGCGAGTTCACCAAGAGCGCGGGAGTAGGAGTTGAGGTCCTTGTCAGCAGGAGGATATAAGTGAAGCTTGGTGTCAGTGTCTTGAAGAATGTCAAAGGCAGTCTTGTGGGTATGGCAGGGGCGGATGCTATCAGGGCGAGCCGGGGGCATTTTGCTCCAGGAAGCTCCGAACTGGGCAGATATCCCTGCAAAGAAGCTGTAACAGCCAGGGGTTCAAAGTGGCTTTCAACGGGGCCCAGGGCGGTCCTTTCGTAATTTCGCGGATCAGCAGAAGAGGTAGCGTGGCTGAAAGCGAGGAGCTGCCTTGGGGCGACGAGTTGAAGCGAATAATTCAAAAGACAATTCCAAGTGCAACCAAGAAATCGAACAGAATAGAATTTGCGAAGCAATGCAAGCCTATAGTTTTGCAAAGGATAAAAAGCTGATGCAGGGAAGATGTTTTGATTTGGGTTGGTGGCGTTGTTTGTTTTGGCATCTGCTGGTTCTATTTACATGGAGCAACGCGCATGCAGACTAGCAGCTCCTTCCACGTCGACCCCGTACTTGACCACTTGTGCAGGCGGCCTCGTCGCTTGAAAGTCGGGACCACCATACTTCGTATAAATAATTGGGAAGCCGATAAGTCTGGCGCGGGGCTAATAGTGATAAAAAAGTTGCCAAGCCCGTGGCCCGTGGCACACTTTGACTGGCTCTCTGCTTGCATCGCCTGGCTCTCCGCCTGCATGCTCGTCTGGCTGCTCCCTACTGTCGATGCCCCGCATGCCCGAGTTGACCATGGACGCTAGAAGTGGTTGAGAGTAACGTTGGACCACTCAAACCCCTCAGAAGCGAATTGCCAACGACTGGCTGCTAGCTGCTCTAGAATTCGACCAAAATTTACTCCTAAAAGCAACGCGGTGTGTGGCTGGGCGTGTTCTTTGGCCAGCAAACAGCCCCGCCGGCTTTCGTATGGTGCTTGACATGCTCAAATTGTCATTCATGCACAGCCAGCGAACCAATATGTCAAGGACGCACAAGTATCGGTATAGCCGTGTGCATGTAAACATGCGCTGTCATTATTGCTCGTTCCAGCCCACATCGGCCACGGCAGTTTAGGTGTATTTGCCCGCCCACTCGGCCGAGAATGCTCTTCTCATGGCAAGTGCATCATGGGCTCGCCATAGATGCATCCTCGGCCGCTGCCGCTTCCATATTCTCTGTTTGAGCCTGCAGCGTCGGCGCGTGTTCTGTAGGAATTCGTACAAGCGTCTCTGGGAGTGGTCCGCCATCTTCAAGCTCGTCTTCGTTTACGGGCGCAGATGCTGCCTTTGCAAGTTTTGCTGCATCGATTAGCGATTGAAATGTCAAAGTCGAAGCCTTACTCACTCGATGCCATGTTAATGGCACCCAAAACGTTGTGCCAGTTGCCAATCACGGCTGCGATAGCTACACAGCGTCAGTACAGTAATGTGACCACTCGGCACCAAAATCACCTTCTGTTCCATCCGTCAATGTGGAAAGCTTCTGTTCCAAAGCCTCCATCTGTGATGCCACCGCTCCGCTGAGGTCCTTGAGCTCCTTAAGATGCTCCAGCTCCGCGCGTTTTTCTTCAATTCGAGCGGAGAGCGCAGACTGTTGACCGGAAGAGGCACCGATGCCACTCTGGGCACGCATATGAGTTGAAAGAGATCGCGTAGGATATGACATGGCGATAGCAATGACGGCGAGGTGCAAAATCAGCGGTTTCCCATCTGATGGGTACGCGTCGCGTTGAAACTTTAATTGATGTGGCCGTGTTTGCGCATCTAGGAAGCTTCAGCAAGCTTCAGTGAGCTTCAGTGGGGTTGACAGCGCTATGGGTCGGCCTCTGGCGGGCTCTTCCAGCTTGCAGCGGACACACGTGCTAACCCCCCCATTGCCCTGACAACCAACGTCCAGTCTTGTGCCCCACCTGACTTAGCCAATGGTGAACGCGCAGCGCTACCAAGCCTTGTCCTTCCCGACTGCATCTTCGATCTGCACACTGGTAGATATTCTATCCAACGGTTTTTCTGCTCGCGCTCGCAACTTTATACACAAAAGCAAAGTAGGCTGTTGTAAACTTCGACTACCTCAAGCTACAGGAACCAAATTTACACACCGTCACCTGCTCTATCACTGCTGGTCATGCAAAATGGCCAGACTAAATGAGCCAGCGCTGTCAACAGACAGCAGCATCGAGAATCGTGCGACCCCCCTCCACAAACTTGATGCGACGTCATGGTATTAACTTCAAACAATATTCAGTTCGCAAGAAAATGCTTCGCCAAAATAGAGAACTTGCCAAAACCAACAACGTCCGAGCCCTGCGCATACGAGAACTCGAAAGCGAGCTATCGAATGCCCTCACTGAGAATCTCAATCTCCGCGGCCGCATCGTTGAGCTCGAGCAAGAGCGTCACGAGAATGACGCCCGCCAAGATCATGCTCTGGCCATCAAGAAGGAACTCGAAGCCCAGCTCGTGGAATGGAGCACCCTCGTCGCCGGTCTGGGGCAGGAGCCCCCAACCAAACGGCAATGGCCACGCGCTGCAGATGTGGCCACAGGTAGAATGAACTTCACTGCTACTCGTCCTAGCCCATCGCAAAGGCGTCTTCGGGATGTCGCAAACGATATCGAGCAACTAGGCCATATTGCCGAGCACAAGGCATACTCGCATATGTCCATGAAGTAAGTGCTGCCCAGGTTGGCATCCTCACCCACTGCTAACATGTCAAGCTCCGAGCAAATTCGAGCTTTACGACCCGAGGCAGACTACGATGAGCTCCTCCCAGAACTCCCTGCTTCTGCCTCCATCGGCCAACAGTTGGTCAACACTGACACGACACCACGCGAATGCAGAACTCGTCATTTTTCTGGTGAGCTCGACTCCTCACCGTTATTGGTGTCATCGCCAAACCTCGACAACCTTTGCATTGGCTCTGTACCACCCACAAAGAGCATTACTCCGATGATTAGAGATCCTCGGGTCCATGTCGATTCCACCCCGGACACACCAATCGCGGCGCCCCTTAAGACTGGAACGAAGCGCAAGTTCAACCGGGATGATTACGAGCCCATGACGATGGAAAACATCACAGACGAGAATAAACCTCCGCGGACCATAACCAACAAGACTTCTATTCTTGAGAACGCACGTGGCAAGACTCTCAGGGAACTTGCCGCCGGGCGACGAGAAGCTGCCCGTGCTGAGGCCGCGAGAAATGCGGCGAGGATACCGTTGGCAAAGAAGAGCACAAACGATGATGTTCAGTCGCCCAAGAAGCGTCGGACAACATCCGCCGACGAAAGCAGCTCTCTGAAAAAGACGGGAAAGAAGACCGAAAGTGCCAGTGTCAGCGCGGAAAAATTAAGGGCTTTTCTAGCCGCGGCAGCCGAAAGAAGGCTCGCTCAACAAGCAGCTCTTCCGGTCGTGGCTACGATAGAACCCTCGCGCTTGGATACAGGTACAGAGACATCATCGCCTCCACCAGCCATTGTGTCCTCTTGCTCACCTGAACCCTCAGTAGGTTACAGGAAGAACAAAGGAGACACCCCACCCCCCACGGATATTGGCTCTCAAGGTGAGACGTCCAGACCAAGCCGTAGAAGCAGATCAGCCATTAGCTACGCCGAGCCCAACCTGAGGGACAAGATGAGGCGACCGAGAAATGAGACATTCGACGCGGTTTCCGGCGAGGGCAAAAGCAGGCGTTTCAGTCACTCTGAAATCTCTGCCGGCGACGTCAAGAGGGAGTCGACCGGCTCAGATTCCTTCAGAAAGTACGTTGCACGCCCGCGAACCTCTGACCTATCTATAGAGAGTGCACCAGCCCGCGTTGTAGCAGGCCACTCATCCTTGCCAGATGAACTGCCGTCAACCGTACAGGCTAATCGTCGACAAAGGAGTTCGCGCCAAGCTTCTCCAGGGAGCGAGCAGAGTGACGTCTACGACTTTAGTAGCTCGTCACCGCACACGGAAGAAAGCTCTGGGTACCTGATACGACGAAGCGGGCGCAGAACCACTGCGCCACGAAGACTGTCGGCCGTCGAAAATGAGGATCATGGTGTTGTCAGCCACATCACCACACGGAGACGGAGCATGATGGTGTAGCACGAAATTGGCCATAATGAATGACTTGGGTTTGGATTTGGGAAACCTGGGCTTGGGTCTGAAGACTTGGAGTTGAATTTGGATGCTTGGCTTGAATTTGTAAGCTTGGTTTTGAATTTGGAGAACTGGGTTTGGATTTTGAAACGGCATAAGGACAGCAATGGGCGTTTTGGTTTCACTTTCCTTGTTCGGGGAAGCCTGGATTGATTCGATCGTTTTCTTCATGGGCGCTTTGGATCGGGTATCACCTTTGGAATATCCTCTTGGATTGTTTTTGTCCCGCTTATTGTTTATATCCCTCTAGCATTGTTTATATCCCTCTTGGATTGTTTGTATCCCTCTTGGATTGTTTTTATCTTGGATTGTTTTTCATTTTCAGTTGTTCTTTGCATGGGCGCAGTTCACAGAGCATAACTCTCATGTTTCATGCCAAAGATACCAAAGCAGCAGCAGTTTTTAACAATGGCTTTATTTACAATTCTCTCCCCCCTAAGCTCCTCTGTATAGTACCTGCGTTATTGTTGCGCAGTTGCTATTTGCCATGATCATCAACATGGCGGGAATTCCTTTCTGTCAGCAGGCCCTTCCATGCTGGTTCTCTGTATATCATGAAATAATCGGTGCAGTCCTGCACTGTGTCTAATCTGTGCTAGCTAGCACAGCGCGTTGACCTCGTATGTTCCACATCCGCGTCGCTCTTTTGGCTATGACGCATTCCCGGTTTGCGGGACCGGCTTCGTATATGTAACTTTTTCCACCGCGACCGTCTCGTTTCCCTGCTCGTCTTTCCTGAGCTGGTAGACGTACAGTGTGAGCGAGATGCCTTGTACCTAGACGTGAATTAGCAAAACCATCATCCACCTTGCCACAGCTAAACGCAAACATGACCACCTACATCCATCAGGCAGAAGCTCGGGGTCGACCCCTCGCCGTCGTCACCCCACCCATTGAGGAAGGCGCCGGTGGCGCTCCCTGGGTTAACGAAGAACTTGTCCATGTACTCAAAGGCGTCAAACTTGTGGGTGCCGCCGTAGCAGAGGACGTCGACGTCGAGGCGGTTGGCCTCGGCGAGTAGGATGTCGGGCTCGCTCGAGACGAGCGTGAAGCCCTCGACGAGGCCGACGCGGATCCCGCCGTGCGTGACGACCTGCGTCAGCGGCAACGACGTGGCCTCGACGTCGTACCGGCCCTTGACGATCTTGAGGTCGGGCGCAATGGACCGCAGGTACTCGTACGTGTTCTTGTCGGTCAGGTTGCCGAGGCACAGCGTCTGGCCAATCTTGCCGGGCGCGAGGAGCTTCTTGAACTGTAAACGGTGGTGTTGTGTTGTCAGCGGTTGGGGTTCGTGTGAGAGGACATTCGGCGGCGGCAGCGACGGTGGCGTTTTACCTTGGCGGGAAAGTCGAGAGCTCGGTCGGGGATGTGGATGTCACCTAGGACGAGGATCAGAAACGCCATCGTGTCCTGTTCCTCCCAATGCAGCTAGGGCTGCAGCAATCGTGCGGCGCGGTTTGTGTTTTTGGCGGGCGGGCGGGCAGGTGGAAGTTGGATGATAAGTCGCCGGAGCTCTCCCAAGTTCAACGGTGAGGCTGGAGGGGCAGCTGAGTGACGAGTTCGCTGCAGTTATGTACCTACCTAGACAAACGGCCGCCGCCACCGCAGCACACGAAAAGTGGCTAGGTGTGTGTGGCTAGTGAGGGACATCCGGATACAGCGATAACTCGGCTAATGTACTCGCTATAGAAAACTCCACACCAGAAAAGAGAGACATGGACGGATCTTATCGCTGGCGGGGAGTTGCCGATAAGGAATTTTTCTGGATGGTGCACCAAAAATTTGGGCCTGGCTTGGACTGACCGACAGAAATATCACCAATCTTGACGGGTATCGATCAACCATACTTTTCGGACAAGATGGCGACGCCATCTTTGGCTGAGAAGCTTGATAAGATCAAGTCGCCCGGTCTGCAGAGCCAGCAACGTGTAAGCCAAATTCCAGACTGCCTATCATGGCCCGACTCGACTGACATCTTTGGTAGACGGTTGTTGTGCTCAAGGCCGTCGAGTCGACTTTGAAGGAACAAAACACTGCGCCCACGCCGACTGGATACTTTGCCGCGCTCCTCGCGCTCCTACAGAATGCCAACAGCAGCGGCACCGTCAACACGGAGCTGGCCATGCCGGCCATCTACCTTCTCGACGTCGTCACGCCGTACGCCCCCGAGGCGCTGATGCGCTCCAAGTTCACCACGATTCTCACGCTGTTGGCGCCGGTGCTGCTGATGGGTGACGACGCGGAGCCACTGCTGTTGCGCACGTCGATTGGCTGTCTCGAATCGCTGCTGCTCGCGCAGGATGCCGCCGCGTGGGAGCTGTCGGTTGCCCAGGTCGGCCCGCGCCGCGCCGTCGCCGGCCTGCTCAACCTCGCACGAGTGCCGCGACCCAAGATCCGCAAGCGCGCCCAGGATGCCCTCAAGCGCGTCCTGCGCAACCCTCCCCCAAGCCCGGCCCTCGACCACCCGGCCGCCGACATGTGCGCCCAGACGGCGCTCAAGAGCCTCGAGGAGCTCGCCGCCGCGGCGATGAGCGCCCGCAAAGGCAAAAAGGCCGCAGCCGCCGCGGCGCACGACCCCGAGCTCATCCACGCCCTGCAGCTCGTCAAGACGGTGGCGGCGGCGAGCGGCGGCTGGCCGAGCACAAAGATTGAGTCGCTCTGCGAACTGCTCCTTAACATTGCCAAGGCGGGCAACGAATACATGACCATGGCTGCGTTTGAGATTTTCGAAATGATCTTCGAGGGCATGAGCGAGGAAGTGTCATCAGCCAAGCTTCCCCGTCTTATGGAAATCATTTCTGAGCTGCGACCGGCCGCCAATGACACACAACTGGTTCCGCCCTGGCTGGCCATTCTCTCCCGAGGCTACGACGTCTCTGCGCAGGTCGAGCCCGAAGAGACCTTTCAAAAGCTGCCAGAACTCTTCAAAATGGTTGCGCAATTTCTGGAATCACAGTCTGAAAACATTCGCATCTCCGCCTCAGAGTGCCTGATCTCGTTCATGGCCAACTGCGTTCCTCAGCAAGTCATCGTCGACCCTTCGATATACGACGAAAAGACTCTCGAAAAGATTGCCAAGACGGCCGAGTCTCTCCTGACTGTCCAATTTCAGGCCGCCTGGCTCCAGACCTTCAACGTCCTAGCCGCCATGTTTCTGTCGCTGCGATGGCGCGCCAACCCGATTCTACTCAGCGTCACCAAGACCATTGGTGAGATTCGTGAAAACGCATCTTTTCGCAACAAGAAGGAGGCCGACGATGTGATTGGGCAGGCGGTCCGCGCCATGGGCCCCGAGGCCGTCCTCTCCGTGCTGCCGCTGAACTTGGTCAAGCCCGTCAAGGGCCAGGCCGGCCGCGCCTGGATGCTTCCCATCCTCCGCGACTACACTAGCAACACGCACCTCGCCCACTTCAGGCGCGAGATGGTGCCCCTCAGCGAGGTCATGTTCCAGCGCGTCCTCGAGCACGGTGACGCGCCTAAGACCATGGAGGTCAAGATTTACGAGACGCTCGTGCAGCAGGTGTGGTCCATCCTACCCGGCTACTGCGACCTGCCGCTCGACCTAGCCGAAGCGTTTGACCAGTCCTTTGCGGAAATGGTCGCCAACCTCCTCTACAAGCAGACGGAGCTGCGCCTTGACGTCTGCCGCGCGCTCAAGACGCTCATCGAGTCGAACCAAGCGCTGGCGGGGATTGCCGCCGACGAGGACGATTTCCTTCTGCAGGCTCGCGTCGGAAAGGAGGCGGCGGCGGCCAACCTCGCCCATCTCGGGCAGTACGCCGCCAACATGCTCGCCGTACTGTTCAACGTGTACACGCAGACCTTGCCGCAGAGCCGCGGACCCATCTTGCAGACCGTCAACGCCTTTCTCAGCATAACGCCCAAGCAGGAGCTCATGGACACGTTTGACCGCGTGAGCAAGATGCTCGCTGCGGAGCTGGAAACCCTCGGCACGGCTGAGAAGGAAAAGAACGGCGGCCAGAAGAGCAAGGATCACATGCCTTCGACCGCACAGACGCTCATGGACCTCGTCATCACCATGTCGGCGTACCTGCCGCGCGAGAGCTTCGTGACGCTCTTTGAGATTGCCTCGCTCATCATTCACCGTGATGACGAGCCGCAGCTGCAGAAGAAGGCGTACAAGCTGATCCCGCGTCTCGGCACATCGGAGCGCGGCAAGGCAGCTCTACAGGAGCGCAGCGCCGCCCTGCAGCAGCTCGTCGTCGCCAGCGCCGACAAGGTGTCCGCACCCGCGCGCCGCGACCGCCTCGCCGCCATTTCCGCGCTCCTACCGCACGTCCCCGACACGTCGCTGCACTTTATCCCGTCAGTCCTCAGCGAGGTCGTTATCTGCTGCAAGGAGAACAATGAGCGCGCGCGCGAGGCTGCCTACGAGCTGCTCGTGCAAATGGGCGCGCGCATGGCGGCCGCCGACGGCGCCCCGATTGACAATAAGCAGATCCCGCACATGCCTGACGACGCGCCTGCGGGCACCGCCAACCTGGAAGAGTTCTTCACCATGGTGAGCGCGGGGCTAGCGGGCAGCACGCCGCACATGATCTCCGCGAGCATCACCGCCATCAGCCGGCTGCTGTACGAGTACCGCGGCGAGCTGTCCGAGCAGACGCTGTCAGACCTGGTCCAGACCATGGATCTCTTCCTGACGTCCAACAACCGCGAGATTGTCAAGAGCTGCCTGGGCTTTGTCAAGATTTGCATCATCAGCCTGCCCGTGGAGCTGATGCTGCCGCGGCTCGCCACCCTCGTGCCTAACCTCTTAGTCTGGAGCCACGAACACAAGGGCCACTTCAAGGCAAAAGTCAAGCACATCCTCGAGCGCATGGTCCGCCGCTTCGGCTACGACGCCGTCCACCAAAACTGCCCCGAGGCCGACCGCAAGCTTATCGCCAACATTCGCAAGTCCAAGGAGCGCGCCAAGAAGAGAAAGGACGCCGCGCGTGCGGGTGCGGGCGCCGACGGCGACAGTGACGGCGATGACGAGGAGGAAGGAAACGGAAACGGCAAGCAGCAGTTTGACACGGAATACGAACGCGCCATCTACAGCAGCGAGTCAGAAGGCGACGACGGCGACGGCGATGATGATGACGAAGCGACAGCCCCCCGGCCAAAGAAGAAGACGCAAAAGGGCGGCAAGACATACATTCTCGAAGATGACGACGAGCCGCTGGATCTGCTCGACAAGAAGGCTCTCGCCAACATCTCCTCCACCAAGCCCTCCAAGACGCGGCAGCCGCAGAAAAAGTCCAAAGCCAAGCTCGACCTCGACGGCAAGCTCATCCTCGGCCAAGACGACAACGACGACGAAAACGCCATGGAGATTGACCAGCCCGAAGCCGGTAGTGGCGGTGGTGTCGGCGCGTACGTCGCCGCCATCAAGGGCAAAGACGCCGCGCGGCGCGGCCGCGGCGGCAAGCTCAAGTTTTCGAACCGCCGCTCCCGGGACGACAATGACGGCGACGGCGACGATGACGATGACGCTGGTGGTGTGAAGCTGGATGAGAAATCTGCCGCGGCGGTCAAGAGCCGCATCAGCCCCGGCAAAGGAGGTCGCGGTGGTGGTGCTAGAGGAGGAGGAGGAGGGAGAGGCGGCAGAGGCGGTGGAGGTCGCGGCGCCCGGTCGGGACGCGGCGGCATCGCCAATGGCCGGAGGGGTCTGGGCGTGGAAAAAAAGCACGGGCCGACAGGCGCAAACGGCATCGCCAAAGGTCGACGAGGTGGCCGAAGCTAAACGATACCAACAAGGAAAGGGGGACAAGATTGAACTGGCATATTCCATAGGAGCGAGAGGAGGATTTAAAGAAGGAACAGGTACGCGTTTATTTGTTTTGGGATTCACACACAAAAAAAGCAAAGACTGTATATACTTGGTATCAAGGCCCAATACCATTCTCAGAAAACACTTGAAAGAATCATGCAGGTTGAATTGGTATTACAATGTGAATAAGTGGTGTTTGTATTGTGATAGTCAAAATACATCATCTGAACATGCATCTCTTTCCCAAATTCGTTTGTAATTTCCCTGGACCGTCTTCAGAACTGGTAGGAAAAAGGGTCATAGTCTTCGTAGTCTTTCCCGCAGCGCTATGCAAATTCAAAAGTAAAAAGAGACTGCAGCCGAAAACGTCCAACAACAAAGACGGTCAACAAACAAGGTCGTGACTAACGAGATTGCGACATGATTCGGCTCAGCATGCAATCACCCACTCCTTGCTTCCCACCAAAACGTAAACCGTTTCGCTTTATATCATCCTCTTACCTCCTCCAGTCAAAAACGTATATGATGTGTATGCCCAAAGAACATGACCGTAGGTCTTAATCGAGAACAATGACGTTCCCTCGCGGCCCATGCCGTCGCGGCGATGCCTGAATCGGCGGTGACCGGTATCCATGTCCTCGAGCCTGTCCGTGCGCATACTGGCCGTCTCTTATGGTGGTGCTCCAGCTACTTTGATTTCTGCATCGTGTGAGCACATTATCAAGGCTTGCGGGGTGATCTTGCCCGGGAGGGAAAAGAGTCGCACCAAAACACAAAGAAAGAAGGAAGGAACAAAAGGCGGAAGAAACCAGCAACACTCACAGGTCCCTACGAGGTGATGGGAAAATCCCTTGGTGCTCGGCATGAGATGGCGACTGCGACACGGCGCGGATATGGATCGCGCCATGGTCTCGAGGGTCAGAAACCGCCATGGGAACCGGCTGCGGGGGACTAGTCCGGTATTGAGCTCTCCACGGAGGCACCGCATACGACATCTCCCGTGAAACAGGGTACAGTTCGACGCCTTCCATGTCGTGGTCCTGCACCATCGGACTCTCGCGGCGCGAGGCAGCATACTGGCGGCTTCCATACGGCTCTGGGGGCCGAGACCAGCGTCGTTCCACTTCACGAATCAAAATGGGTTCCTCCAGGACGGGGACTCTCTGTTCTTCTGGCTGGGTGACGCGCTCGTAGAAACCTCCCCGATCCTCCATAACGATGGGGTTAGAGCGCTCTCCTGGCCGGTTGACATCCATAATTATCCTGTGAGCGGTGGGGGGGCCTTGTGGTTGTACTTGCCAGGCGTCTACCTGAAAGGCGCCATTAGGTCCGGGTGGTTGTACGTCATTTACTTGCCTAGATGCATGGAGATATACTTCTGTCCCATAAGGTGGCCGATAAGGGTGATTCAGGGGGATCTGGGGAGACATTCTCGGGTACCCCGGTGGGGGCCCGGGATTTCCCATGTATGGGGCATTTCCTCCAGGTACGGTGGTCTGATACTGAGGCTGATTCCAGACATCTGGATGCGGAGTATCAACGGCCCGTTGAGGAGGTATGCAACGCACAAAGGAGGGCTGCATTGGTGATATAGGCTCTATCGAGGGGAGTGGTACGTCCTGGGACGGGGGTGTCATGGGCCGGGAAGCAGCTTGCCCTGAGAACGCAGGTATATGAATTGGCTGCATTGAAACGACGGGACGCAGGCGCTGCTGCCGGTGATAAATTGGGTAAGAACCGGTGTCAGTGTCCATGGCCGTGGAAGAGGAAGAGCCCCGGACCTCTCTATTTCGCCGGATGGCTTCTTCCCACGCACGGTACCGTTTAAAGCCTCGTTGGTTTCGCCTGTGGGATCTAGAGCCTTGCTGATTAGGGTCATGAACAGACGGCTGTACATGTACAGAATAAGCCCCGGCGTGGCCCATTTGCACATCCATGAGAATATCTGATTCGGGTTCTGGCTGAGGGAACCTGGGGCTTGACGGTCCAGCAACGGAGGGCTCCACGTCCGATTCCTCGACCGAGGCAGTGTAGGTAGACTCGTCGTCGTCAGAATCTCCTGTCTCAGAGTCTGATATGACAACTACTTCGCGGAGGATTTCGTCCAACTGATCGCGGCCAGTTTCTTCATCACCTCGCCACTGGACAAGGGTGTCAAGGCAAGGCTGTTCCACAAGTTTGCGGGCACGATCCCAGGTTCCCTCCTTGAGCAGCTGGTCATACGGTGTATGGTTATGACGGATGTGAGCCAGTACTGCCAACTGGACTCTTCTGGCCAAGGGAATGTCTTTGGAAAGGCCGACGGGCCCCGCGCCTCTCGTGGCCACGCCCTGGGCATCGTGGTTAGAGTTAGCTAGGGACACGGCAAGAGAGTGGAAACGAACTCGGGTAAAGGAATGATCAATGATGGCTTGACGATCAGTGTTGGGGATACGAGGAAACAAGTCTCTGAGAGCAGCGTCAGCCTGTGCGTGGTAAATTTCCTGCGACTCGGGAATCGGCTCAGGTGATCCATTCGTGGAGACGATGGGCAGGGAGGAAAAGTGCCGCAGGCTGTCTTTGGCCTCCTCAACAATGATTGCCCTGATGTGATGGCCAATGCGGTGAGTTTGACCCGAAATTTGATGTCCGGGGCGGCTTTTGGAACTCTGCGTGATGGGTGTTAACATGAGGGGCTACACTTGTCGGCCGACGCACGGCCACCTACGGAAACGATGAAGATCATGGCATCTTTTTCTCGAGAGATTTCTTTGCAGGCCGTTGTTAGGGCGGGATTGCCTATGGGAACAAACTCGAATCCTGGGGGCGGCTCTTTCTTGGGGGTGAACTAGGGATGGTGAGTCGAGGAAGAGGTTACGGACAGGCGGCATCATGGGCAAACCTGGTATTCGAGCTTCTTCTTCTTGTTCTCGTTGGTGACAAACTCAAAGTACGTGTGATGCTTGGACTTGGGTTGGATGGTCTTTGTGGCAAAGCCGTCGGGCACAGGCGCAGACGGGTCGTACTGGGGCCTGTTTTGCCTCATGTGCCTTTCCTTTGGGCCGCCAACCACCGCGGCGGGGAGGCCGCGCTGTTCCCTCACCATTTGTGGCAGCTATGTCATGTTTATAGGTTCAAGGCGGTTGAGATGCAGGCAGCGAGTTGACGAGGCTGGAGCGTGAGCACAGCCAGGCCAACAGAGAAGGAGACCTCTGAGAGGTGGTGTGCGAGGCGTTGGTGATGCCAAACAAGCATAGGGTCTGCAGCGGCAAGAGCTTTGGCCAGACAGGTACCGCGAGGGGTGCGCAAATGACCACACCCGAGAAGGGTAAATCGGAAAAGAGCAAAGGTGAAGAGCGGAGCAGCCCGGGCCTTTTGAGCCAGCTAGAAGCGTGTTGATGGATGTTGGGGAAGTTGGGCCACCATTGAAGTCGGTTAGGCAGATCATGATTAGGTAAGCATGCAACTGCGATGTGAAGATGCAAAGCGTGCATCACGTGTAATGTATGGCGGCCAGACGAGATTGGGCTGTAACTGGGGATTGAATAGGGCGGTCTCGATTTATGCAGCTCGCGAGTTCAAGGACCAGTCAAATTAGGCGAAAAAGCGAACTGTGAGGCCATTGGCGGCGAGATGCAGCGTCACGGTTGGTGCAGTGCGGGATGCATTTAGATTGGCTCTTCAAGTATTACAAGTGTCAGGAAAACCACAAAACAATCGGTGTGGCTGTCGATACTGCGTGAAAGTGTACGAGGAATACGGATTTCAGGTCACTAAGAGGCAGAATGTTTGCGTGATGCATCTGTGACAAGACACGACGCATGAAGCTCACTCATGCTCCTTGCCATAGTCTGCGTGTAGACTGCTTGGTAGAGGGTCTGAAGGCCAATATTGGGACGGATCATGGCATAATTCATCTTTGCACATTATAGAGACGCAGAGCTGCGATGATCGCCAGAGTTGCATCGGAGGTGGTCGGGTCGATGAGTACCGTCAACAGGCAGTTGGGGAGTCGCCTTGGTGGTGACACTAGGGCCCCAATCCGACGCCCAAGATGTCAAGTCGAAACTGAAACAAATCATAGAGAATACGGCATAGTGCTAGAGTATCCGGCTCAAGTTTTATGAGACCCGTTTGGCAAAGATGAGATGTTTGTGCATAAAATTCCGTACGGTGTAGCAGCGCGAATGGAGTGTCAGCACTGGCAAAGCAATAAGCGTGCAGACGATGCTGCATACTGTGCCTAGTCAGGCAGATGAGACAAGGGCGTGACAGTGATAAGAATGGCAGATTTTGATGGGTGCGATGAAATGCCCTTTCAGCTCGTTGCGTTGCTGCTTGGATCTTCAGAAGAGTGTTAGACAATCATCATGTGTGGTCCTAATGGAGTAATGTGTCGCCGGTCCCGAAGCGATAGCCGAGTTGAGCACGTGACTGGACTGTTGATGAAACACACGTGACTTTGGCTGGAAGCCTGGAACAGGGGACGAGGCGAGAGAAAATGTGCGGGGCCTTTTGGCATCAGGGGTCGGCGCTAGGACAGCACTGCCACGGGTAATAGCAAGGCAGGCAGCAAGATAATCAAGTACGTGTGCAAAGGCGGTGCAAAGGGCCAGAGAAAACGTACTGCGCTATCGTGCAGAGCAAGCAAGATGGACCAAACAAAGCGCAGGCCTGAGACGAACAAGACATGTGTGTGGTACGACGGCGGTCGGGCTTTTGGGATTTGACAGCTCAGAGCTGAGAGCGTGCCGAGTCCGAGTGCGACGCTACCTAGATGCCGGTGCATCATGGCCGGAGTGTGGGGGTGTTGGGACGGTACCTGCTAGAAACGTGGCGACGGCGCAAGGAAAAAGGTACCTAATGGACCGGAGTACAGGTACCTCTAGAGGTTGGCGCTAGGGCGTTTCGAGTGAGGGTGGGTGGCAGTGCTGTGCCGTCGGGGCGGGTGGGCTGATGTTCGGAGGAGGCGAACAAGATTGTTTATTGATGGATGCGAAGCTTTGTTTGCATGGAGACTGAATATTACATAGGATGTGGGCATTATTAGATGAAGATGCCAGGGCAGGCACACAGAGGGAGACAGAGGGCGAACAGAGGGCGAACAGAGGGCGAACAGAGGGCGAACAGAGGGCGAACAGAGGGCGAACAGAGGAATAGATGGAGGATTGGACTGGGAACGAGAAGCAGACGAGCGCCATCAATGCATAAATGAAGAGTACGTATGCTCCAAGGCGCTAGACGGGAATAATAGTTGGACAAGGCGATAAGTAGAACGGCAAAAACGGCGGCAGCTGCTCCCAGACCAAAGTAAACGAGTGAGCAAGTAATAGTTAGTTATTAATAAGTATGATGGAATGAAGCGTTGGAGAAGAGGAGGAGCCGTGGGCGCAGCACCCTGGTTGCCGATTGTGGAAGGAGTTGAGCGTCGTCATCTTTTCAGCAGTCATCTTTTCAGCAGTCATCTTTTTAGCTCTGGCTAATTATAACCAGTCATGTCATTTATGTGTTCAGAATGGCATTGTGTGCATAGCGACCAAAGGCTCTGAGCGCCGGTCAACGTCCACCTGGGACACTAGAAAAGGCAGGCAGTAGCCACTCATCACCAAGCTGGCCGTATTTATAGCGCATTTCAACGTATCGTGTCAACGTGTTCATCGGCTCGGTAAGAAGAAATGAACTAAAAGGTCTGTTTACGAATCACTAGTTGAAAAGACTTGCCAAAAAAAGGAATTGCAGAAAGTCACCGTTTTAGCGCATTGCCCAGCACCAGGCAAAGGAAAAAGCTGACGCGTCCCTCATCCCCTTGGGATCCACTGCTCACCTCAGTCTGACCAACCACTAATAAGCTTGTGGATTGTGTGAACGGCTTTCTTTCCCGAGCCTTGCTCCTTTCTACTAGTTTTCTGCCTATTTTCTGCCTATCCTTGGTCTTTTGCTTGGCTCTCTCGCTCTCCTGCTGTTTGAGCCTCGCTCGCTGGCCCCTCTCTCAAGCCCTCGCCGTCGCTGCCCCCGGCACCTTACTGCCACCGTGCCACCCCCCCATTCCATCCGCCGCCAGTCTGTTTCCATTCATAGCCACAACAGCCCCCTTCCACTGCCTCACGTCACTTTTTCCTTCATCTCTTCTCTCTTCCAACACCATCACATCAACAAAACAGATCGCCTATTATTATTATTTTTTTTTTTCACCACAAATCTCGAATCAAAACGTCTGCAATCGAGTCTTGACCATCGCTCGATTCCATCGCCACTTGACCATTTACTACCGCCTCCTCGCCTTGACGGCAACCTATCCATCACCATGTCGGCCTCGGCCCCAAACGAATTCGACGCTCTGCTCGACCTCTCCGAGTTTGATGCCAACTACCAGTCTCCTTCGCTCTCCCCCAACATGAGCGCCAAGCACACCTTTGCCAGCCCCATTTCCGACATGACGACTCCATCTGTCTCATCCAACACAACGCAAGCTATGACCGGTCCCAGTCACAACTACGACATGTACCGTCAGCAGACCGGTTTCGTCCCCGGCGCCCTCACCAACACCATGGCTGTCAACCAGACCAACAACACTGGCTATCAGGACTTCGGCCGCCTCGACTACCTCACCAGCTTCTCTCCTGAGAATGACGTCTTTGACTTCAACACATCGCCCTCACAACCTCCCCTTCCTTCTTCCGAGCTCGACATGGACTTTGATGCTTCCAACACGGATCAGTTCCTCCCCACCGTCAACCCCAGCAACATCGAGCAGCATCGCCATCAGCAGCAGGCTTCCGCCACCAGCTCTCCCGGCCGTCTCTGGCCTGGTTGCCACACCCAAGCTGCCGCTGTTGCCAAGGCCCAGGCCCGTCAGCGCCAGATGATGCAGCAGACCCAGAGCCAAAAGGCCCGCGGCAAGGCCCCTCAGGTCAACGACCCCATTGTCGAGCAAAAGATTACCCAGCTCCTCAACAACATGCGCCAAAAGCCCGCCTCGGCCTCTGGCGACTCCCAGTCTGGCTCTTCCAGCATGCCTCGCTCAAAAAAGTCCGAGGAGGACATGGACGAGGATGAGCGTCTCCTCGCCAGTGAGGAGGGTAAGAAGCTCACCTCCAAGGAGCGCCGCCAACTCCGCAACAAGGTCTCTGCCCGTGCTTTCCGCTCTCGCAGAAAGGAGTACATCTCTCAGCTTGAGAGCGAGCGCGACCACAAGGATGACGAGGTCACCAGCCTCCGCCAGAGCAACCGTGCCCTCATGGAGGAGAACAAGCGTCTGTCTGACCTGACCCGCATGCTTCTCTCGTCGCCCAGCTTCTCCAACTTTCTCGACCACCTTAGCACCAACTCGGCTCCTATTCCTCAGGTCCCCATCAAGGTCGAGCCCCAACCCGAGCAAGAGCAGGCTCAGATTCCCAAGGACGCCAACCCCTACGGCAACCAGTCTCAGCAGCAAATCGGCATGGCCATGATTCCCGAGCAGAGCATGGACTACTCTATGCTCGCTCTCGATGGCTACAACTTCCAGCCCACCGTCTTTGTCGTTGACACCCCCGAGATTCCTGCTCCCATCGACGTCAGTCTCCTTTCTGGCAAGACTTGTACTCTTGTCGAGTCCTTCACTGAGGAGCAAAAGGTTGACGTCCCTGTTATTGAGCGCCCCGTCCAGACCGAGAACATTGAGCCTACTCATGTCGCTCCGGTCGACGACAAATTTGAGTCTGACCCCGAGTTTGTCCTCTTCCACGCTCAATCCCCTACCTCTGCTGCCGAATCCACCGTCGTTTCTGAAGGTCTATCTCACGTTGATGTCTTTGGTGGCATCGATGCTGACAAGGCCCTGTCTCGCTTCGAGCTCGTTGATGCTACCGAAGCGGAACATTGTGCTGTCTACGCCATGGCTCGTGTCCAGCGCATCTCTGCCAGTGCTGAGTCTGTTGTCGCTAGATTAGAACTCCTCACTTCGGAGCTGTAATTGGTTGGATGCGTTTGTTTTTGCAGCACAAAAGATTTGAAGCGATTATGGATTGAGCAGAGCGTTTCATTGTACCACATGTACTGTGCATATTTGGGATTGGATTACTGGGGTAAAGGATACTGGCGTTGAGGACAGGCACTGGCTTGCTATTTCTCTTTATATTTTTATATATATTCAATCTGCGCCTATGAGTATAGATAGATCCGCAATGGCTCACTACTCAATGACATTGAACATGAGAATATTCTTGACTCTTTTTATTTTCACATTGGGACCGTTTTATGAAGCATACTGGCTATTAATTAAAACTTGACAAGGGACGTGACTGCGGCAAGTATTGGAGTTTCATCATGACACGTCTGGGCCGGTCGATCATTGCGGCGTGACCCGCCAACGGGCATAGCACGGCAGCCACATTAACTGCTAGGCAGTCAAATGAGGAACAACAATTCATGCATGTATTTTTAGCTCTGACACTAAGCGATGATGCCAATCTGCCGTCGCAAACGTATAACGTCTGCGGGATAACCATGGTTGCGTCGTAGTAGGAGCGGCATTGCATGGAGCGTCTCACGCGCGCTACATGCCAAGACTCGGGATGGAAAGAAGAGAATAGCGAAGCTCGAGAAATAGAAGTTTTCTAAGCGGATGGCGTGAATATGGAGCATGTTATCGGAATCGGCATATTTACTGATCAGTGATGGTTAATGCTGCATGAGTGTGTGTGTATAACTATGTGACACCTCTACGTTGGAGAGTTTGGTCCATAATGTTGTTTGGTATAGGCGGGGCGTTTCATAACACGGCCGAAACAAAACGGATAGAGTAAGTAGTAATATATACAGTTCTTGCCTTGTTGCTTAATCAGAAACAAAACAGAGACTCGGCCATGGCAACTTCTGACAAGACCAACAGTGTAACAGAACACGGTGCTCCGCCAAAATACATGGCTCTCCTCTCTGTAAAGAAATACGTTTTCCAGGAAGGCCCTGGAATTATCCAACGAGACTAGCTAAACGGCGCAGCCTACGCCAACGTCTTGACAACCTCCCTCTTTGCATTCGCCACCCCCGACACGCGTCTCGCGCCCGTAACCGCCTTGCCCGGCAGCGCCGCGATCCAAATTGCCGCGTACAGACTCAGACTAATCGTGCCAAACACAATCAGCGGAATAACCGAATACGTCAAGAAATCTATAAAAAGAAAGACAAACACCCACATATTTTCCCACTTCAATACAACGTCGAGGAGAGTAAAACTTACACACAATGCCCCCCGAGCGCCTCACCACCTCGTACAGCTCCCCTCTCATAATGTCCTCCGCCACGACCTCATCCCGCCACGGCCCGACGAGCCGAAACTTTGTGTTAAAGTTGGATCCCATCGCCCACGTATACGCGCAGCGCCAGCAGCCCCTCCGCGCCACCGCCCTCCACGTCGGCGCCGCGCCCATGTCCAGCGCCAGCTGGTACGCGTAGCTCTCGTGGTCGACGCCCCTCTTCTCCGCCCAGGCATCGTACCCCGCGCGCGGATGCAGCTGCCAGTCCATTTCGTACCCTGACACCGCATCGTTCGCGGACCGGGAACATGGCGGCGGCGGCGGCGGCGGCGGCGGCGGCACGAGGCCGCGGTGCTGCAGGAGCCGGAGAACCCAGAGCTGCGCCTGTAGCTCGGCGAGCGGTGGGATGGCGCCGATGCTGGGCCGGACGAAGCCGATAAAGGCGACAGAGGGGCAGGAAGGATCGTAGATGCCCCGGACGGAGGCGGAGGAGAGGGAAGGGTAGGTGTCGTCGAGCATGGGGAAGGAAGTGGCGTAGCCGGTGGCGAGGACGACGATGTCGGGGATAAGAGGTGGTGGTGGTGACTGGGAAGCCGGGAGAGGGGGAGTGGAGGAGGATGAGGGGGAGTGAAAGTGCATGATGCCGGAAGAGTCGACATGAGAGGGCCAGGAACAGACGGAGATGGTGCGGCCGGGGTGCGGCCGCAGCGGCACGTTGAGGATGCGCATCCGGAGGCGGTTGAGCAGCGACGTGGAGCGGTGGTTGGCGGAAATGTACGGCAGCGCGCGGTCCGACTTGACCATGAAAACTATATATATATACCATCAGATTAGCTCATCTGCAGATTTACCTACTTAAAAGCAAAGGAGAAAAGGAGAAAAGGGGAAGAAGAAAACGCACGCGAATCCAGATGCTTGCGCTCCTTGCTCATCTGCCCGACCCATTGATCCGGGCCCTCTTCCGTGCCGCCAATGCACCAGTGCGCCTTGCGCACCCAAAAGTCGTACGCCGTCCAGAGGAGCGGGCTCCGTTGCAGGAGCGGGTGCGCATACGCCGTGTCAAAGAGGCTGGCGACTGAGGTGTCGACCGGCTTGTTCGGGCGAGCACCGGCCGGCAGCGGTCGTCCGCGCGGCGTCGGCAGCGGAATAATCTACACCCTCCCCCGAAGATTTCTGTGTCAGCGCTCTCGTCTCTGCATTTTCCTGAGGAGGGAGTGGTATGGGGGTTAGAACCTTGGGTGCGCAAAAGAAACCGCTGCGGTGGCACAGCGTCACCGATGCCGTCGGCGCCGTCACCGCCAGATGCGCCATATCCATGCCCGTCTCCCCCACGCCCAGCACCACAACGTGCGTGCCCTCGCCAAACTGCGCCCTCGTCTTGACCGCGGACGAGTGCAGCACCGTCTTGACTCTTTCCAGCCCCGGGAGCGCAGGGATCCGCGGTAGCACGTGCATGCCGGTGCAAATAGCCACGGCGTCGCAGTCCCACGTCTCCGTCGCGCCCGTCTTCGTAGAGGTGATCTCGACGGTGTGGCCGCCGCCGACGGCAGGATGATGCCTCCGAGTGATGCGCGTGATGCGGGCTCGGCAGCGCACGTGCGGCCAGAGGTGGAAATGGCCGAGGTAGGCGCGTAGATACTGCACGTACGCGGCGGGCGTGACAAAGTCAGGCGCAGAGGCGGGGATGCGGAAGTCGGAAAAGGCGGTTAGGTACTTTGACGAGACCATCTGCGTTTCATTGAGTGAGTTGGAA
>JAPFSE010000069.1:0-25100 GCA_030777785.1 Beauveria caledonica | reverse complement strand
TGGTGAGTTGTGGTGAGTTGTGGTGAGTTGTGGCGAAACAGATGGCTGGTAGTGGTGGAATGGCGGTAGGAGTCCTCAGTAATAATAGTGAAGAGAAGACGACGCGTGACGCGGCTCGGAGCGCGTCAAGCATTTTTTGGCGTAAAGTGGTTTGGCTGTGGTGGGGGAGTGCAGTGGATTGTTGCAAGGGCGAGAAGGCTGATTGATTGATTGTTGTGATTTCGGAGTACAAGGGAGGAAAAAAGGAGTTAAATAAATAAAACAAAATCAGTAAAGTGCAAGCTACCGACGTTTTATCTGATAACAAACGCGCTTGATATGACATTTTTAGAATTAGGGTTAAGCCTTTAATGATGAACTTGCACATCTCATGTTCATGTATTGTTTTAATTGAATTATTATGCCAATTGGCTAAACAATTGACCTGTTGACTGTACTGGGAACAAGCGTTTCTATCCACAGATAGTTTACCCAATGCTTCAACGTGGCACATGCCGAGTACAGAGCACCGTTTAACAACAGCTGGCCGCAACTACAGTGTTGGCCCATCTCAGCGACGAGTATGAGCATGCACCATGTTGGCCTTTTCTGCACCCAGCCTTGCATTGATCATGTTTTGACAGCAACCATGAAATTAACTATTATCCAATGCAACATCTTTCGCCAAGACTAAAGGCCTATGTATGATATTTGGCTGGTCGTAGCTTCTCATCGGATTTTCTGCTCGACGCATCCTCATCGTCTTCACTTTCCGCGTCGTCTAGCGCGAAATAGTCTTCATTGTCCTCGTTTCTCCAGTCAGTCGCCGTCGTCTTGAGCTTGACCTGATCCTGCTGGCGCTTCCTCTTGGCAATATACACAATGGCCACCAGCGCCATGAGCTCGGTCGCAATGAGGGCCACCAGCCCGTACAGCCCCAGTCTTGCCAGGCCAAACAGCATCGCGCCGGTAATGGCATTCGCCCAACCCCCGAGCAGGATGCCCCAACCGAGCGACATGTGGCCGTACGATACCCAGGTGCGGCGCCGAATCTTGACAAACAGCACGTGGTGCCACCAGCCCGACGCCGCCTGCGCGAATAAGAGTGCAAAGACGGCGAGGCCAATGGCTTGGTGCGCGGAGCCAAAGAGGTCCCCGCGGCTCATGTAAATGCCGAGTGCGGCGCCGACACTGGCAAAGCACATGGCGCCGGCTTGAATCATCCAGTGGTACTTGAAGGCTTTGCCGAGACCAGAGCGGATGCCGACGACGCCGAGGGGAAAGAGAGCGAGGAACGCGACGAGCATGACAAAGGCGTGAATGTAGGCAGCGGGGCGTGCCCGGATCCTCTGGAAGAAGGAAGGCTTCTTGGTGAGAATGCGTGAAGCGCTCGCGTTGATACTGTCATGGTCTTTGAGGACGGCCGGCGGGCCGGTGGCGTGGTGCGACGAGGCGGCCTGCAGATTGGCATAAAAGTTGCCCCATCCGTTGACGCCGACGTGTTTGCGCAGCGGCTGGTCCCAGGCATAGGGTGCCATGTCGTCGAATTCGTTAAAGGCCCAGATCATGGGCTGCGACGTCTCCTCGGCGTCGACGGCATGGCCCTGCCACTTGGTGCAGCCATAGCAGGCGAACTGGACAACGCCAAGGTACGTCCCAGCCTCGCCCGTCTTCCACTCCCCAGAGCCGATCTGCTGCACGAGCACGCCGTGATTCTGGCCCGGGTCGTCCTGGGAGAGCACGTCTGGCTGCTGGTGGCCGTGGCCGATTTCGACGCCGCGAGCGCTCACCACCGGGCCCTTGTTGGCGACGGGGTCCCCGTAGATGAGAAACATGAGCGATCCGGACATGACGGCGCCGGAGCCAATGGCGAGCCAACCAGCGCTGGCGAGCGTCTCGTTGGCGGGCCGGCTCACCTCGACGGTCACGAGCATGTCGTGCGCCGATGTGGAGTGGTTGTGGTACATGCTGGCGGCCACGCAGAACCGCGGGCCGTGATCTGCCCAGCCGTCGACGCAGAATTGCGCGATGGCGGGGGTCTTGTCGTGATGCGCATCGCCGCCGTGAGGGTCTGGGTCGGCAGCGACAGAGGAGCTGCCCAGCGCCGCAGCAGCCGCTAGAGCCAGCTGCCAGAGCCGCTGCATCTGCGACATTTGGGGTTTCGTTCTGTTACAGGCTGCTGACTCGGTAGCGATACGCGGGGATGCGGCCGGGGCAATGCCGAGAACAGACGAGTTGATGTAGATGTGAAGCCAAGGTGAGATGGAAAAAGATGGGATGAAATTACCTCCCTGGGCATCGCCAGCCTCACTCGTCAGCTGCAAAGCAAACAAACCGCGGGGGTTTGTTGGTACTAGGCACCGTATGGGCCGGCCGCTACACTACACAGATTACCTAGGGATATTTCAGGCATATTTTCTTGGAGTGGCTGAGCCTGCTGACCATGCTGCTTTTAAGCAAATATGAGTGGCTACAGCGACCTGCGAGCTGCACTGTCACGTCAATATCATGCACGGTCAGCACCTTGATGATGTATGCTGTAATACAACCGATAACAGGGCTCTTTTTGCTGTCGTGTCATTAATTCGCTTTCGTCTTGAATTGGACTGTCCAGGCACTGCCAGACAGGTCGGGGATGGATGGCGTCATAATCAGCGCAATCATGCTCATACCGAACCTCTTTTGAATAAAAAGCTGAGGCCACCTCGGTTGAAGTCCACCAGAACAGAATGATTAGCATTCAATGCAGGCTCCTTTTGTGATGGCATGGTACCCATCCCGAACGACAGCTTGGGTGACAACCGTGACATGTCTCGTCATCAACTCTTATTATTAGACCGCTACCTATAATTAATAGTAGTGCTATTCGCACGACAGCTGGGTGCTACATAATTACTTGTTTGCCCAGCCTAGGTTTGTTGACCTGTCTACAGATGAACAGTACAAAAGATTATGCATCCATATTTTGCAAACATTACATTTGATCGAGTTCCCACTCATAACGCTGCTTTTCCTACATTGTCCCACGACGAGATATTTCCTCATCACCATTATGCTTCGACCCGCCTCATTCTTCTAGTTCTCTTCCAAAGTCAATCAGTTTGATCCGTGAGATATCTCTCGGGTGGTATTGGGCCACTTTCGATCGTATTAGGAACCGAACGGATGCAGACTCGCGTCCAATCGTCACGTACGCGTCCTCTGTGTTCCCCGCTGCCTCTGTCATTTTATTGAGCAGCTGCTCTGTGAGCCAGCGCATCTCCTCCGCCGCAGCTTCTACATCGTTCAGGGGGCGCCTTCGCTGATCATCGGCTGTCGCGCGTCGGGCGCCAGCACTATCCTTTGCACTCCCCCATATCTCGTCAATGCGCCGCTGCCCCTTGTCCCGTCCAGCATCGCTTCTGCCCGTCTTCCTGAGCTTGCCTTGCGCCGTGAACCCGGCTGCAAGATCGCGGGCGTCAACGTCCATCAAGTCCCCCACAACCGGACCGCCCATTTCTTCGGCGACGAGGAGCGGCGCAAGCTCACGCTCCATAAAGGCAAGAAGATCAATCATGAGTTGTCGTTTTCTTCTGCTGTAGTCCTTGGCTTTCTGTTTTAGCTCCGCCCTCTTCTCGCTCACTGCGTCGCCCGGCGTAATGTCCGCATTTGTATTCAGCTCCTCTTGTAGCGACGCTATTCGAGCCGTGAGAGCCTCGTGGATCAGATTTTGGTCCTTGAGCGCCGCGCGATCAGCTTCTAGCCGCTTCCTTTGCGCTTCTTGTGACCTGCTTTGCTCTTCCACAAGCGCATTTGAACCTGCAACGACAGTATGCGTCTTGCGCATGGCTACTAATGAGGGAAGTAGAGAGCCCGCGATCGGGACAAATGGCTCGGCATTTGTGACTTGATCAAGCGCGGCAGTAATTACCTGCACTTGAGCGATTGGTGAGAGAATGACTGCTTCTTGGGAAGCGCGTAGCTGAGACGCGTTAGAAAGCTTTATTGTGCAGTGTGTGAGAACATACGCTATTTAATTGCTGCTCACGCTCTCGAATTTCGTGTCGTAGTTCTCTGAGCGTGTATTCGAGGTTATTGGCATGAGCGCGATCCTCGGAAGGCGCCATTGCTCCTATAAGATGGAATGGTCAACGGACGACCTTTGGCAGCAGAGCATTATTGTAACTTCAAATTTGTATTACAACTGTCGCACCAATTGTCCAGCATGACCTGTCTAGAGCCAGTAGTTATGCCTATCTAGAGGTCCATGTCCGTCAACGCGTTACCGCGTTATGACAGCTGTTAGGTCAGTCGTAATATTCGCACTGTATTTCTAGGCCCTGCCAGCCAAAATGATGCACTGAGATATAGACCGATGGTGCTGCTTAGCCTCCCGAAGCTGCTGCTGTTGGGTCACAATTCGCACTGTACCCACAGAGCCAAGTCGCGGCGACCCCAAACAACGAAATAAGGCGAGCACGTGACTGCCTAAATGGGGCAAGGGCATGAACGAGTCGGGGGAAATTCGAAGGAGATTCGATTCCTTCCTTTCTTTGCGACGCGCACCCCCCATCATCACCATCCCTCGCTGCGCTCTCTTGAGGCTCGCGTCTTCAACCCTGTACCGCTGTCGCGATCTATAAATCAATTGGTGCCGAGTTTTTTTTTGTTTCGCGACCGACCACGACGACAACTCAGATCCTTTACGGAAAACTCTTTTGCGCCATTGAGCACCGTTGGTTGGGCTACCTACGCACCAGATCCCGCGCGCATCCTGCGACAGGCCGCCTCCGCCCAGTATCTCCAACCAAGCACCCCTACGTGACACGAAGCCAAGCGATAGCGATTTCGCGACAAGGTACCGACGAGAAAATAAAAGGAAAACATTTTAGGTTTGAGCTGAGCGCTTGCCTCTTCCCTGTCCACGAGAATTTCCTCCGTCCTCGATTCGCTGCACCATTCTCTTCCCTCATCAAGACATTCAACTCTCCATCTCGTCTCATCGCCCTTCCTCTCCTCTATATCAGAGTCATCTCCGACACTCATCTCGATCACGACTCCGCACATTCCTCCTGCCTGAGCTTCTCAGAGCTTTCCTCTCTGCCACCTCTCTCTCAGCCCGTCCTGCCCAAAGGCTGCTCGACACCACTTCACGAAGACTTCACACGACTCGAGCTCCTCGACCCCGTCACTGCACCAGCACGTTTTCCTCCTGAAAACCCCCTGAGTGTAGATAAGACGATATCAATAAAATTTCAGTCTAAACGACTTTTCCTGTTAATGCTGAAGAAGGAACTCGTGAAATTCTGAGCCATGTCTTCCTCACCGCCACAGCCGACTCAGTCGACGAAGCGACCTCTAGAGGAAGCCTCCTCTCCTTCTCGCGCTACAGACCAGCCCGACGCGAAGCGTCCCGCCCTCGACAAGATTCTGAAGAACGATGGCGAAGTCAAGAACACAAAGGCGTTGGAGGATGCCGTCAAAAGCGCCGATAAGCACGGCGACGAAGCTTCCAATGGCGTCAAGACAGAAACAGAGACCACCACTGGCGAGGTCAGTGCCGACGACAAGGTGGCGGCGGCAGCCGGTGCTGCTTCGTCTTCTGCCGCCGCGCACGACGAGACATCCTGGATACACATTCGCGCCGTCATCTCCAGCCCAGAAGCCGCTACTATCATTGGCAAGGGCGGTGAGAATGTTTCCAACATTCGCAAAATGTCAAATGCCAAGTGCACCGTCAGCGACTACCAAAAGGGCGCCGTCGAGCGCATCTTGACAGTCAGCGGCATCGTAGACGCCGTTGCCAAGGTAGGCTCACGGCTCTTCAAGGTGCTATTCATCACGCTAACCTGTCCTTAGGCTTTTGGCCTGATCATTCGTACATTGAACAACGAGGCTCTGACGGAAACCTCGACCGCCTCGTCAAAGACGTACCCGCTGCGTCTGCTTATCCCCCACATTCTCATTGGCTCTATCATTGGAAAGGGTGGTGCTCGCATCAGGGAAATCCAGGAAGCGTCGGGGGCTCGGCTTAATGCTTCGGATTCCTGCCTCCCCCAGTCCGGTGAGCGTTCGCTGGTTGTCATGGGTGTTGCCGACGCTGTCCATATTGCAACGTACTATGTCGGCTCGACCCTTCTTGAGCAACTAAATGAACGTTTCGGCGGACCTGCTGCATCTGCATATGCGACTAGAAGTGGCGCGCCCGCTGTCTCTATTCCTGGCGGTATGCAAGTAGCGCCATATACGCCCCAGCCTGCCTCTGGCCAGTACGGCCGCAGCGAAAACTATGGACGCCACTCGGAACGTCGCCCCCCGATGCCTCCTCCTGCTCCCTACCCGGTGCAATACCCGCCTCATGCTGGTGCTCAAGCCGCGGTCCCCAGCATGCCTATGCACTATGGTGCGCAGGCAGGTGGTTATGGGGCAGCTGCTCCCCATGTTCAGCAACACATGCCACCACACACTGGCACGCAGCCTCACGGTGGTCCTCAGGCGCAGAACATGCATGCCGGCATGCCCGGTGGCCCAATGACACAGCAGATCTATATCCCCAACGACATGGTCGGCGCTATAATCGGCAAGGGTGGCCAGAAGATTAATGAAATACGGCAGCTCAGTGGCAGCGTGATCAAGATCAACGAGCCCCAGGACAACAGCAATGAGAGACTGGTCACAGTTACGGGCACCGAGGAGTGCAATCGCATGGCTTTGTACCTGCTTTACTCGCGCCTTGGTAAGTTGGAAGCAGGGCACATTGACAATCCAATGACTAACCAGATTACAGACTCGGAGAAGCACAGAATGTAAAATTGCGCAAATTAGGTGCGTACGGGGACGGTATGCGACGATGTTTGGACGGTGTTTGTTCAATTGGTGCTTTCTCACTTTTGCTTTGGTCTTTGCTGCTTTATGCGTTCCAATTTGTAGTCATCGCGGTCGAATTTAGGGAGATATATGAAACTTCTGTATCGATTAGTATGGGGTTGTTCCTACGGCAGTCTTCGGATTAT
Source organism: Beauveria caledonica (assembly GCA_030777785.1). Lineage (NCBI taxonomy): Eukaryota > Fungi > Ascomycota > Sordariomycetes > Hypocreales > Cordycipitaceae > Beauveria > Beauveria caledonica. Next base: position 18,129 of record JAPFSE010000069.1, on the reverse strand, counting down.
TGGAGTTGCATTTCAAATGATGATTCTTCAGCGAGCTGAACGCGGATGATGGCGAGGAATACGTGTAGTAATTGGGTGCCTGGTAAGAGACCTCTGTGCAGCAGTCTATTCAATAAGGTACGCGTCTTGTTTTTGTTGCGCGCTTCTATTCTGCTGCCCCTAGCATTGACAAGTGCAAGTCTATATCGAGACGGTCTATAGAGTTGGAGCTGTCACAATTGCTGCCCCTGGTATTGATTGACAAGTGCGAATCTACATCGCGACGGCCTATAGAGCTGAAGCTCTCATAACTTTGACTGCTCTAGGGTTGTCAAAAGTCGCAGCGGCGGTCCGCCCCGGCTCCCGTCGCCAATCTTGATGTCACTGGCTTCCGAGTCTGGACGCATACGCCACTTGTGTCTCAAGCTCTGGCTTGCCTTGTTCTCAAGGCAATCGACAATATACCTGCCCAGTACTGGAAGAAATTTGAATCCACTGCCATGTTGTCAGCTCAACCTGTCCAAGTTTGGCAGCGCCAACAACTTGCGCACAAACATGGCAACTTACTGTCCCGAGCCGCCCGTGGCCAGAAAGAGGCCTTCAACCTGTGGATGGTTGTCGACGATGAAGTCGCCCTCGGGGGTATCCGAGTACCAACACAAGCGCAGCCTCGACCATGGTCGCTCCGCAAACTCGGGCACCAGGTCCCGCAGCCCATCGCGCAGTCCTTGTTGCGCGTCCTCGGGCATGAATGAGCTGCGCGCGTTGTTGGCGTCGCGGCGCGGACAGGAGAGGACGCTCGGCGGGGTGCGCCCGTCGTCGACTGATTCCGCAGTCGCGTACCCGTAGCCGTGACGGGCAATCTTGAGGATGTTTGTGCCGGGCGTGGGCGGGAACACAAAGACGCCCTTGTTGGCGTTGATCATGACAGGCATGCCGCGCAGGGTGGCGGCTTCGTCATCGGTGAGCTGGATGAAGCCCACGGGCTGCGCCGAGGCGGAGCTTGCGTGGGTGACGCGGAGCAAATGGTTCGTCCAGGCGCCGGTGGCGAGAATGACCAGGGAAGCGTAAATGCGGCTGCCCTCGAGGAGCTGCACGCCAGTCACCCGCGAGCCTTGGTATACCAGCTTCGTGACCGTGCCGCGCCTCCCGGAGACGATGGAAACCCCTGCCTGGCTGCATCGGCCGGCCAGCTGTCCGATGCTGGCCGCTGCGTCGGCCCACCCGCCCTTGGGATTGTAGAAGGCCTTGAATCCCTCGAGGTTTGCCGGGATGCTGGGGACGCGCTCCCGCATGTCGGCCGCGTCGTCGTACAGCTCAATGGTGCGTCCGAGCTCCTCGTCGACCGCGACGCAGTGGCGCGTGTACTCGAAGCCGGGCTCCCGCGCCTCGTTGAGCATCAGGAAGCCGCACTGGTGGTAGTGGTCCGGGTAGTCGGCGGCCCAGCCGGCGACGGCCTCGCGCGCCATGACGCCGCACAGACGGTCGCCGTAGTCGAAGCGGATGATGCGCGAGAGGTCCACGCTGCTGCCGTCGACGGCCGGCGGCACGAAGCGGTCGAGCACGGTGACGTTGGTGTATCCGCGCTGGGCAAGCTCAAGGGCGGTGGAGAGGCCAAAGACGCCGGCGCCGACGATGATGATGGAGTCTGCCTTGGCAGGCGGAGGCTTAGGCGACATTTTGTTCTATGTTGGTGCCGACTCTCTCACTGCTTGTAGTAATTTTTATGAAATTCTTGGATTTGAGGATTAGAAAGAGCATCAACACTGCCGCATCGTCTGTTTATATAAGACTGGGTGGATGGCATGAAGCAGTGAAGTGGACGCCGAGACGCGGAGAAGTGCACCGTGCCCACCATGTCCCACATCTCATCGGAGGGCTCACTTATGGCCTGTTCGCCCACTGTGAGCAGCCGCGAATAGGCGATATATAAAGGGTAAGTAGGGTCTTTGTAGCGAATGCGAGTCTGCGCCTACAAGTACAGTTCTCGGATCGAAATGTCTACAGGACTTGTTGTGTTGTGGCGCTTGCGAGAGTTGACTGGAGCTGGATGTGGATTGAGCAAAGCCCCGCTGAACAGTTTCCAATGTGCTGGTTTTTGCGGCTCGAAGCTGGTCCATGTCATCAACTCACGTACAGGAGAAAAAAGATAAACTACGGAGAAAGAAGAGTCCAAGAGTGGTTCTTAGACGAGGCTACATTAGCCCCGGGAGACAGTCTGCCGGGTAGTTGGCCTGCACGACAGTGGCCATCGAGAGCTGCCTGTTATTGCAGCTAACCCAGATTTGACTGGTAATTGGGTGCGAAAGATAATTCTCGCCGCAAATATTCGGTCCGGTCATGGAAGGCAAAAATATACACACAAATCTTTCACTTTTCAAGCAGCCAAACTGCTGCTATGGGGCCAACCCTCCAAGCCCTGGGTAGCGCTTGGGTTTGTTAAATTTCCTAGAATAGATACTCTTTTGGTTTCTGCTAGGCCACCTCTCTCCCGAGTTGAAGAGTATTCTTGAACATATCTGTCTTGATACCATTTCCACTCAACACATGGTGCTGCAAAGACCCAAAATGGCAACGGTGAGATTGACGTGGCAATGTGACAAGCTACATAACAGTAGGAGAAGCGAAGCCACACGGAGTACATTTTTTGTCTCGTGCTTTCATGTAACTTGTCCTGAGCGAGAATCAAAGTCTGCGGTCGTCGGAGCTTCTGTGGGTACGGATACGGATACGGGTCCTAGTTCTCCGTCCCCACACGGCCCGTTCAACGCCGATGGGGACCACGGGGTCCCACCGGTCCGGGAGGTCGCGGCCCGGGGTCTTGTAGAAGCCCCGAGGGATGCCAAGAAGCGACTGAAGAGGGCTGGCAGTATAATAGAGAAGAAGGCCGTTGTGAAGCAGGCCAAGGCGAACGGCTTATTTCTTGATAACCAAGAAAAGCAAGGTCTGATATCTGCCCATCTACACAACATCCCCCCTCCCCGTTTTCGATACATACAAAGAGTACACATTCACCATGAGCTGGTTCGGCCTTGGCAAAAGTCAAGCATCACTTTCTGATGGTGATGGTGATGGCAAGGCTATGCCGGCCCTGCCTGCAGCATGGTACAGGTCGCCGGCCATGTACGAGCTCGAGCGGCGGGCCATCTTCTCCAGGAAGTGGCTGCTCGTCACGCACAAGCTGCGCCTCCCCGACGCGGGCAGCTATGTGCAGATTACCGAGGCCGGATACACGTTTTTCCTGATTCGCGACCGCCAGGGAAACATCCGGGCGCATCACAACATTTGCAGGCATCGCGCGTATCCAATGGTGGACAAGGAGTCTGGCAAGGTGGCGGTGCTTGCATGCAAATATCACGGTTTGTTGTCCTTGAAAAGAAGAGCAGGTTGCTGCCGCACTACATGGATTCTAATTTTTTGACACAAAAAAAAAAACAGGCTGGTCGTATGGTTTCGATGGGCATCTAGCCAAGGCACCCAAATACCAAGAAGTGGCTGGCTTCAAAAAGGAAGATAATGGGCTCTATCGCATCCACGTGCACGTCGATGCGCTCGGCTTTGTATACGTCAACCTGGACGCCGGCGAGGTTCCCGCCGTGTCCTGGGGTCAAGATTTCGCCACTGTAGATGAGCAGCCGCGGCTGCGCAAGTTTGACATGACGAGATACACATATGACCACAGCTGGGAGATGACGGGCGACTACAACTGGAAAGTCCTGGCCGACAACTACAACGAGGTAAGCAGTTTTGCCTACTGATGCAGACCCGTTGGGGGGGGGACGGCCAAATTGATCAAAGAACATGTTTGCTTTGCAGTGCTATCACTGCCCTACTGGACACCCAGCGCTGCCGGCCCTGACAGATCTCGCCAAGTACTGGGTCGAGACGGCCGGCGCGCACATCCAGCACTACGCCGTCGACAAGACGGATCCGGGGGCCAAGAGCTTCGGCAATGTCAGCACGTTTTACTATCCGAATGCATCGTCCACAGTCACGTACGCTACAACTCAGTCTAGGACTCCCATATCTTGTTTGGATTCTTTGCTGACAGGAGAAAGCCCTCATTTCTTCTTTATCCAGCGCTGCGTGCCCGTCTCGGCCACGCAGACGCACATGGAGTACGAAGTGTACCGCAGCATCGACGCTACCGAGACGGACTTTGTCGACGTTTCCGACTTTTTCAAAAACATCATGAGGGAGGATAAGGAATTGTGCAACGGCGCGCAAAAGAACCTCAACGGCGGCATCTTTTTGAATGGCGAGCTTCATCCTCGCGCAGAAAAGGTAAAAAAAAAAAAAAAAGGTCCATGCAAATGGCGTCACTTTGGCGGTGGCTGACAGGACATTGATAACAGGGACCTCTGTATTTTCAAAAATTGACGAGAAATCTCGTCACGAACCATTATGAAAGCGAACAAGCAAAGGGGCAAGAGATTTGGCCTGCAGTGCCGACACATCGCGTCTCGAGTACGATGCAAAAGGATGTGGATTTGTGCAATAAGCTGGACTGTGCTGTGGGCGGCAGTACCAGCGCTGAATTGGCTTGGTAAACTAGCATATTACTATTTCATACTCGAAGCATGGCTTGATATTTCTTTCCTTTTGCACAATCTGTGTCATTATCTGGTCCATTTGCCCATCATGTCGTGACGTTACAATGAATCATGGCTCAGCCAGGTATCAATCGCCTTCCCAAAGTCATTTGCTTGCAAGAAAAGATGCTCCTCACCATCCAAGCCACCAATGCCCTCAAAGAAGCGGTCTTCCACCGACACAAGCATGGCCCTCGCCTCACCACCACCCATCTCCTCCATACTGCCACCGCCACCGCCACCACTGCCCACCAGCACGCCCGACGCGGGCGGCGGCGCGTCCTCGTTGGGCGCGTACGCCGGCGTCTCCTTGGACACGGCCTTGTGGCCAGAGATGCCCGCGGAGCCGACCAGGTCAAACTCGGCGGCCGCGCGCACGTCGTCCTCGCGAATCTCGGTGCCCACCTTGAGCGTCTTGCCAAAGATGGACTGGTCGGCGCCGGCGTCGGGCTGGCCGGCCCGCTCGTAGACGAGAATGTCCCAGAGCAGCTGGGCGTCAATGGAAAACGAGTCGCGGTCGTGCGGAAAAGCCCCGTGTGCCCGCGGAGAGTACAGCAAGCCGACGCTGTCCCGTAGCTTGGCCAAGTTGTTTGCCTTGATGCACGTGTTTTTTTTTAGGTCATTGTGTGGGAGAACTTTGAGGAGCGTACGTACCATGGTAGAAATGTAGGGCCAAGTACCGCCCATTCGTTGTAGAAAACCAATGCATTTTTCAAAACCTTGTTGTGCCTTGTCACGAAGCGGCCTGTCTTCGACAAAGCTGTGCTGCAAGTGAATCGTCGCCACTACCGCAATGCAGTGCGCCATTGCCGGGTCTGCAATCTGGAACGACTTCTTCTCCAGCATGTTGATAAAGTACATGATCCATCCCGCATGGCGATTTATGTACTCAAACGAGTGATGTATAAAGGACTGGGGCAACGTCTGCCGGAAGTTCTTCAACCGCATCGACAGCAGGAATGGGTGGTTGACGATGCACGGAATCACAGCGTAGATGATTTGGATGTAGAGCCACGGACCCCAGTAGTCCCGTTTTCGTTCTAGGTCATGAGTGTCCTGCTCGGCAAACTTGTTGGCCGCGAAGCGATACCGTAGCGGCACGCGACAGTCAAACTCGAGGTGCAGGTTCATGACGCTCGAGTAGTCCGAGTGCTGGTTCCACGGCGGCGGCGCGTCCGAGCCCACGCGGCAGGCCGCATACGACCGCGCCATGCGCCACGCCTCGCTGAGCTCCAGTACGTACTTCATGATGCCCGAGTCCATCTGGCTGCTGCCCGCATCATGCACCGAGCTTGAGGGTTCGCGGCCGGAGAGGGCGGCGGCGTGGATCTGCGAGATAGGCGGTGGCTGCCCGCCGATGAGAGCGCTGCCGGGGCCCGTGGCGGGTGCGATGCACCCTTGGAGGTTCTGCAGCATGATGATGCTTCGCACGCAGTCGTTGAACTCGTCGGCGTCGCCCAACATGCTGTTGGACTGGACACTCTGCGCCAGGTGGCTGGCAATGGCCACATGCAGACCTGCCTGCGCAATGTTCCCGTCTGCAAGATTAGCCCAACGTCCTGGCGAATTACTCAAGATTAGCATTACCTGCAAATTCAACCATGCTCAAGATACAAAGAGTCTGCAGCGTGGACAGCTCGACAGCTGAGCTCGCAATGCGGTTCATCACCGCGCTTCTCGCCTCGCGCTCCATGGAATCCAGCTTCTCACGCTTCTGCGGCGTCAGTGTGCTCGGAGGATACCGCAGGCTGAGAGCTTGCAAGGCCAGAATGAGCTCCAGGTCCCGAAAGGTGAGGGAGTCAAGAAACGCCTCTGGCTTGAATAGGGCAATGGGCTGTCCGTGACACCACTCTAGGTAGAGTCGGCCCATGGTGAGTATGTTTTCCTTGGGAATCAACAGGTCGCTAGTGGACAGGTTATTCACCGCAACGGCCTCGAACTGAGGGTCTGCATCAGTATACCTGAGTGAAACGCCGCTGTCGTTGTTCCAATTCCAGCAAGGGAGGTTGTCCACGCTGGCGGTTCTCCTCCGCTCCAGTCTCCTGCCGAGTTGCTGATATGGTGTCACAGGCGGGTGAGACGACATATTGACAGGACTCGATATTCCCATCAGTACATACTCTTCCTTTTCGGTGCGACGCTTACCTGACCCTCTCAATAAGGTGATCCATCTTCTCTTCCAAGCTGTCAATCCGGTATTCCTGTCGCGATTCATTCTCAACATGGTGCGACTGGCGCGACGTTGCGGTGTAGTCATACCATCTTTCTAGTATGCCTCAACGACCCTTGGTCTGCAACAGTACCACCGGCATTGTAGACGCAGTGCTGTCCCAGCCGCTGGCAATACGAACAGATCGGCCTCTCCCCAGGGCATTTTGACTTTTTACGTCTGGCATCGGATTAGCAAGAACTGTGACATTGCTGGCAGTCGGCACTGGAGATGAAGACACCTGCAAGGCTCGCAAGCCTGACGAACTCGCCTGATGATTCGAGTGCTGTCCATGTTTCCCGAACCGAGTCCACGTATGTGTCTCACTTGGTCGCCGCACTGGATAATTTATAAGTACACAGCCTTGCGTTGGGCCCTGTAGGCTGTCAATGCAAAGCGGATGTCAGGACGCTGGCGCGAAGCATGCATCATCTTCGCAGTGTTGCAATTCAAGATAGGGCGGGGTATGAGATGTCTGGTTACTGTTTTCTGGTCAAAAAAGGGGTGTGAATGAGTAGTTCCTTTGTTATTTCGTGGCCGATTGTCGGTGGTGGTGCAGTGGTCTTGTGAGAATGAAACCTAAAAGGCCGAGTCCGGCGGGGTCATGGCGCTGGGCAGCGGGAGTCTTCTGACCAAGATGTGCCAAGGTGTGGCTGTCCTGTTTTACTCCCTGAAATTGAAAGGGTTAGTGCGATATCGTAGCCTAATACCTGCATGATCAGTTTCGAGATATCGTCTTATGGTATGGGACAAAGACGAGACTGGCACCATGACCACCAAAACAAGTGAACACTCGGGCAGCTTTACTTCTTACAGAGAGAATTCCGTAATATAAATCAATCCTATCTCGAGACACACCACGTTATTAACAATCCTGCGAATATAGCTGTCTGTATATCTCGACTAATTCATACTGTGTATGAGCTTGAAGAAAGACGTACCCAGCATTACTATGAGGTGCTTGTTGCATACTATCCTAAAATTCCGCGGCGAGCTTCACAAAAGCCTGCTCAAAATCGGCCTTGAGGTCTTCAAGCGCTTCTACGCCGATGCTCACACGCAGCAAGTCCCTCGCCACAGACTTGTCCGTCATGGCACGCCACTCAATCAAACTCTCCACGCCGCCCAAGCTCGTCGCATGGTGAAACAGCCGCAGCTTGCTCGGCAGCCGCTTCGCCACGGCCTCGCTCTTCATCGACAGGGAAAATACGGGGCCGTAGCCGCCGGGCATCTGCCGCCGCAGCCAGCTGCTCTCATCGGCCGCCTCGGGCTGCAGGCTCGCGTGCTTGACATGGTCGACAACCTTGGCCGTGGGCGACGCCGGGTCCTTGACCTGCGCGGCCAGCCAGCCGACAAGGTCCGTGGCCGTCTTGCTCTGCCGCAGCACGCGCAGCTCCATGGTGCGCATCGAGCGCAGGCCCAACCAGCCCTCCATACTACCCATGACACAGCCCAGGAGGGCGCGGTCGAACACCATGGCTGGGTACCAGTCGTCAAAGGGCAGCCGCGGACTGAGGGCGACCACACCACACAGCATGTCCGAGTGCCCGCCAAAGTACTTTGTACCGCTGTGCATGACAAGGTCGGCGCCGTGCGCAAACGGATCCTGCAAGGGCGGCGGCGCAAACGTGGCGTCCACCGTCAGATACGCGCCGACCGCGTGCGCCTTGTCGGCGTAGTACTGCAAGTCGCGCGCCTCGCCGGTCGGGTTGAGTGGTGTCTCGACATGGATAATGTCGCCGGGCTGTAGCTCGGACGGGTCGCAATCGAGGGGCAGCTTCTGGAGGCCCGTCAGGCGGGATTGGATTGCAATGATGCCGTGGCAGCCGTGGTAGCCGTCGCCGATGGCGATGCGCTTCGGATTAATGCGCACAAGCATCATATGAAATGCGGATAGGCCTGAGGCGTACGTGAGGGCCTTGCCGCCAAGAACAGATGTCAGGATCGCTTCGAGCCGGGTGGTGTTGGGGCTGGTATAGCGCGAGTACACGTGTGAGTCCAACGGAGCATCGGGCTGTTCAAGCATGGTCAGAGCTGATGATGGTTATGATATCTCGGAGGGTATTCTCACGTCAGCAAAGACTTCCGGTTCGAGCATCTCTGGGTTGTCGTTGTAGCGAAATGTCGTGCTGACGTGCATGGCCGGCGCGACGGCCCGGTGGGTAGAGATGCCATCATCTCCATGAACGAGGCGCGAGGCGAGCGAGAGGCCACTGTCTTCTTGAGCTTGTTCGCTCATCCTAGTGTGTTTGGAGGAAAGGCGCGAGGGCAGCGAGAGGCCGCTATCCCCTTGAGCTTGTTCGCTCATCCTAGTATGTCTGGAGCAAAAACGTACCGTTTGCTCGAGATAGCCTGCGCTAATGACGGATGGGAACTGGTGGTTGTACTAAATTGTAGTAATGACTGTAACAGTAGCCGTTCGTGTCACGGCTAGATGACAAGACAATGCTCGGATTATGGATTGTTGTATATTATGTTCCGACGAGGTTCTCCTCATGCTGCTGTCAAAGGGCGCGTTGTACACCATGTCAATGGCTTCCTGGCGGGGCCGTTCGAGCTCGCCATCTCAAGGTACAGTGTCGCCCACTCAACTCCACGAATAAACCCACTCCGAGATGGGGATTTGGGGATGTAGCGGGGGACTAGCCTGATACTTAGTTACCAAGTTTGCGACCCAAGCACCACGTAACCAGTAATTGGGTACATATTAGTCCTACGGCACGTTTCAGTGGGGACGGAACTGGTACCGTACAATCCGTTGTCGGCATCATCACGGAGCGTAGGCGGCGATCAAGAATCCAAATTGGCGCCCGAGACAGAAAAAACACCGAGGAGCATCACGGTTCGTTGGCAAGAGTTGTGCATGCTGCCGAGACTGGAAGTCATAACTACAGAACCCGGGTCCGGAAAGCCGCAAGGCCATGTCTCAAAGCAGACAGGTCCGAACCTGTCGAGATTCAATAAATCATTATACAATTATCGTATAATAACGAGTGCCTGTACCATACATGCTTCTAATGTATATGTAGTCCGATTCATGTCCTTCATTCATTCATTGCTGCCCCTTGATGATTATGCATTTGAGGAATGATGCGTCCTCCCCTGAAATGGCATGTAGCCAGCGAGTGAAGCCCCCGGAACGCCTATAAATATCGGGCAAGTTTTGCCGAGAAAATATTAACAGTTGAAATCACACCCTTGTGTTCTTTCTTCGCCCACGTCAGCGTTCCTCGTCAGTGGCTGATTTTCTGACGTGGTCAACGATGCCCAGCTCGGCACCCTGGCCGCTTTGCCCACGCTTGCGACCGCCCATGAGGAATCGGGGTATGCTGTTGGAAGATAAGTCCTTGTCCTGGCCGTCAGTCAATTTGGCAAAGAATCCGCGCTTGCGAGGCTGCTGTCTGCCGTCATCTAGCCCAACGTCCTCGAAGTTCTCTTCGAGCGTAGCAGGCTGTCGCTCAATCTTGCGATGGACGGAGCGATGCTGGCGTGGAAAGCGGGCAGAGTCTAGGCTCTGACGCACTGGTGCCTCGTTGTGCCTGATGGGAGACCGCGCTGTAATGTCCTATCATGATATTAGCTTCAGCACCTGGGGGGGCCGACAGCAGCTACACCAGCGGGGCACTGCATACAAAAGAGCGTCTATATGAATCAAAAGATTCTCTGGAAATGGAGAAAGGTTCGATATCACCAAAGCTGCTGCGAGTATCTGTCGAGGCGCGTGAAGACAGATGCCTTCTTGGCCAGTGCTGACCTTTTTCTTCGGTTGGGGACGGCTGCAGCATGGTTAGCTTCATGCATAGCCATATGCGGAGCAAACGCGCCAGGAACGGGAGCGAGCATGTTGCAAAGACAAATACTTACAGGCAGGTAGATACCACTGTCGTTGACAACTACGGGGCACAGATTGTCAGTACGAGAATTTATTCCAATTGCTTTGACAAGCATCCGGCAGAGGTCAGGGTGAGGATTCGCGGCATTTGCGGTGCTCGCGAAGCATGCAGAAAATTATCTTGGGCGAAATTGGATTTGATGCAAGATGCGACTGATGTAACCGTCTGGTTTTGTATAGAACTGTACCTACCACTCATTTTGTATTCGCCAATGTCATGACTCTTGCTGCTGCGAACGCTCATGGCCGACGAGGCTTTGGAGCCCACCGTGTCCACTCGCTCGAACCCAGGATGGCTCTCCTGCCCGGGGCGCTCATTTTCGTCGTTGCTGGGAATGGCAACTTCGGGGCGACGGGCGAATGGGTTTCGGATTGGCATGATGGCGGCCGAATGGTTGCTATGACGTCGATGCGGGTATTAACAGATTTGTTGAGCAGGTGACGAATTTGGCTCAGTTTCGTGGGATAAGTTCTGTATGTATCGACAATCGGAAGAATACCAGACAAAAAACAATGCAAGGATAAAATGCGACAATAATTTATCGTGGGCGAAACTTGCAACCCGAGACGAAACGGAGCATCATGGCACGAGGGAAGTGCAGCAAGCCGGTCAACGCCGGTGTTGTTAAAAGATAGGCAACATGGGGCTCAGACCGAAAGGCGGGGCCTTGGCAGCTAGCGCATGTTCAGTGTTTGAGTGTCAACCGTGACTGCTGAGCTGAGTCCTGACTCGTGCTGAGGCCCTCGGCTAGCCTGGTGCGGCCGTGCCTGGCAACTTGGCAAACTCGTCATGTCTCCGAGGCCTGACCGAGGTCTAAGTACTCTCACACCACCAAGCAGCTCACTGAAACATTGCCTTTGAAAAACCTTGATATCCACCAGTAAATAAATGATTTGCAGCATGTTCCTAGTTTTCTTTCGTTTGCGCCGATCCATGCACTTTTATCGCTCCCGCTATTCCCGGCCTCTCCGATGCACATGCCCGACGTCCACCTTGTTTGTCCACTTATCCCCCACCATGGCGGCACGTTGTCTCTTCTTTGGCAATTGGCCATCTGAATTTATGTAGACGTCGATTTTGCCAACTATTATTCGTAAACCTGATGATAACGTTTCGGCCTGCCAACTCTCCATGAGGCTATCGTTCCCAAACCCCAACTGACCGGGAACCAGTGTTACTTCGATGCGGAGGCGGGTCTGGCTATCCTAGCACATACAGGTAAGTTACCTCACCGTGTACGGATACAAAAACGCAATTACTACCTCTGTACCCTCAACCCTGAATTACATATGATGAACCGTGCAGTCTAACGTTTCACACTGTGCAGGCACTTGCTATCGGCGTTTTTCCAGTACGCCTGCCCCGTCGTAAGTGGTTCCTCTTTGCCTCTGTGATCGTAATCGTACCGGCCGCTGTATGGAGCATATGGAGAAAATACCTAGTGCCACCAAAAAATTCCCGAGCAACATTGGATGGTGATTTGCTCTGAACGACCTTGAACCCACTGTACCTACAAAGAAAGCTGGCAGTTTCACACTCAAGTTACGGCCGTCATCAGGCTCTGGTCGGTGGTTCATCATGGCCTAGGTATGTAGGTACCTGATGCCTAAGTGGCTGGGTTTGAAGTCAGCCAAGGTCCTCAAGGTCCTACATAATAAGACTTCCCATCACAAAACGCACATCAGGCCGTCACTTGCCTGGCGAGCCAAACAAAGCCTTGGTGCCGACAAACAATCCGTTGTCGTATTAAAATTCGTTCAACTATCGCTCCATAGGTAGCATAGTGAATGGAGGACAGCAGAAACTCGCTACTATGTGCGCATCTCACGTTGACTTGACCTTTTGCCATGCAAGAATAGTCACCGTATATTTCGTGCAACGTCCGCTGCACCCGTCTTTTTATATAATTTCTGTTTGGTGTAACTCCTCATATAAAGTAAATCACTTCTCGTATTTACTTGTCGTGATTGGGTAGCACAGATACCCTTTTTTTCCCTTTCAAACGACGCCCAGCATAAACAGTCTGATCAGTGCGCGGCTCAATACGTAGGCACGCGAGGTGACACAAGCTGTCGAATGCAACTTGTGCTGCGCGCTCTTTCCCCCAGTAACCAAGGAGCCTTGTTCAAATTCTTCTGCGCAATATCCTCCGATTTTCTAGTCGGCAATACAGCTAGCCCGCCTACTTTGATTTACCCAGAAGACAGCAGCCGAAGTCTTGAAAGCCGCGCCGCGATGACGACCTTTTTCATCGGGTGGGAGCTTTGGCAGCAAATGACCTTTGTTGGTAGTCCATCTTGCCTTCTGCTTGACAGCAACTGACCACTTGTAAAGGTTCTCGCTTGCTTAATCGCAATAGTCTTCATGATCGGCTTCCTCAAGCTATGGCGAACAAACCACATCTTACGCCGCTACGAGCTGCTTGACCAAGAAAAACGCTCAAGACTCGCCGAAATGCAGCAGTACGGCATCGAGATACCAGCCATAAACGACATACCTTTCGGTTCCCGAGCGATACAGAGTGGGATAGAGATCGATGAAATATGGATATCTCGACCAAACAGCCCGGTCCCAAGCCAGCGCCCGTCATGCGCTACAATAATTGACGATAGTTCGTTAGACAGCAACAAGTTGGCTCGCAATGGACCCCCATCCGCGCACAGTGCCTCGGATGTCAGCTGCAGGAAAGGCAAGGCCTTGGCACAGCCTAGCCCAGGAACGAGAATTCTGAAGAGGTCTGCTTTGTCAGAGCAGCACTTTAGCGAGTCGACGACTCTTGATGGGCAAGGCACAGATAGTCTGCTTCCTGCGTCGACATCTGGTGGTCTCAGACGTCCCGAAAGCATGAGACAGGGCGAGCCTCTGCGTCGCGCGAGCGGTGTACAAGCTACGAGCGATATTGATCGTGTAGCCGCCGAGCGACTGGCTCCAGACCCCAAATCTGAGCCCCTGCCTCATGGCACGGCTGAGGTATTTGCCAACACCCGCACTAGGCGCACTGTTTCCGGCTTCGAAATACTACCGGCTGGATCTCTTGGGGAGCGAGTCGAACTCCACACCTCAGTGCGTCACAATGAAGAGCTTCCGAGACCAAAAGAGGAAGCGCGCACACCGAACAAGCTGCAGAAGCCCAAGCTAAGGCCGCCAAGCTAGACATATGGACAATCTATCCCCTTCTAACCGCTCAAGCTCTGTTGACAGAATCGTGGCTTTCAAGCACATAATATCGCGGCCGTCAGTGACTAGATGTGAAGGGTCGCAAGTTTGTGAATATGCACCGAGTGAATAACTACATCGGCACTTGCCCCTCGCCATGGACATCTGTGACATTGGGAGCCGAAAGTCGACATCAGCATTATCGACGGGATTTTCCAAATACCTTCCTCAGATTTGTAAACATATAAACCGGTATATTGCTCACAGCAGACCTGCCAGGTGCATCTCCGCCACTATATCCTATACCATGACTAAATTTATCAGACCCCGCGATTGTATCTAGAACGCCGACGTGTATGTAACGTATCGGCCGTTTTATAAACCCGCGATGGTCGACGGCATTCTTCCAAGTAGTGACCTGCCAGGCAAGAAGAATTCTCGAATCGTAGATATCGCGACAGGACGGGCAAACTTGCTCTGGTCTGGCATATCGAAAATTGTATGTGCAGCTTCCAAGACGGCAAAGATTCACTAACAATCGCAAGATGACCACCCAGCATCGTGGACGACATCAGCCAAATGGAACAGTCTAGGAGAAATCGCTTTCCGCGAGCATATTTTCTATGCATAGACATGGGACCCTCAGTTTTATCGCAGCAGCGATGCTTGCAGAATGCCTGTTCTTGGCGAAACACTTTGTGATATCAATTCATCAATCAGGAGTCTGCAGAAATATACATCACTTTTATCTCGTCAGAAATCGTTTGCACAGGTTCGTGTAGTCAAACTTACCGTTGTTGCCGCGCACGAAAGCGTCGCCATATTCTCTTCTCTTGACACCATTCACGAATTCCTGTGTTTTTTCCAGCGCAATATTCATATAACCATCCACCGACTGGAGTTCACCTGCAAGGGAGTCAGTGCGTGCGTTCAAAGTCAACGCCCAGCTGCTCTTCTCTTTTGCCCGACTGCTCAAGAAAGACTGCGAGGAAAAGAAAAGAAAAGAAAAATCCATACCCTTGTATACCACGCCCGAGTTGAGCTTGACAATGACGGGGTTGCCGATGATGTCGCCGAGGAAACTGGAGGGGTCTTTCCCTTCGCCCTGCGCGCCGTTTTCCATAGCTTGGTTCTTACGAGGGGAGAGCACTCTGTAGACGTTGTCGCAGTTGCGAAGATGTTCACCGTGAGTTTTAAGCCCTGGAATGTCACGGAGAGCTGTGGCGAGACGCGGTACGATATCGTAGGTAAGAACTGGAAGACGTGATTTTTTGATTCTGGCCCTCCTTGAGAAGATGTGGGTTCTAAATATTTAGGTAGTACCACCAACACCTATTCGCACCAGCCACGCCACACAGTTATTGGCACCAGGTACATCGGTACGAGGACCCCGCGTGCTTTCTGCGCCCCTGCGAATTGTTGGCGTGAGCATCTAAATATATACAAGTCAGCTTTTGCAAATTCGCCATTCACTTATTATTGAGCTTTCATTCACAAAGGGAGAAGAAGGAATACTTTCCCATTCTGTTGCATTGCTATCTGGCTATGGCTTCCTTCTAGAGTATATTTTTCCCAATCTCTTTTGCATTTACAACCAACCTTTTTCATTGCTTTTACCTTGATCAATATCGCGACAATCTGCACCATGGCCGACCTGACCGCGATCCAGAAGAAACTGCCCTTCAAGCCGACAGCGCTGCGCAAGGCACGACCGACGCTCACGCCAAGCACCAGCACCGAGCATGATGGTCTACCAACCCCGGCGGGCGCAGGCGATGACAGCGGTAGCGGGCAAGGCGAGGAGCAAGATTCGCTTGCGCTTTTCCGCCGCGCCAAGGAGATGGCCCCTATTGTCGAGGCGGACCGCGAGCGCCGTTTGCGCAGACTGCAGCAGAAGCAGAAGGAACAAGAAAATGAGCGCATGAGAGCGTTGACGGCCAGCAAGCACACGTTGGTCGAGGGCGACGATGATGACGCTGCCCGGACAACGCCACCAACTGTAACACGGGAAACATCAATAACGGACAACGATGTTATAGCCACAGGTGAAGCATTTAGCAGGTGAGCAGGTCGCGGTCGGGTAGGGATGATGGTAGTGGCATGGGAACTAATTACAAGACTTAGAGAGCTCGTCACACCGCCGCCTTCAAAACGCTCCCGACGCGATTCCTCGACCACTGCCAGCAGACGTAAGGATGTCGACCGCAAGAGCAGCACAGAATCAGCACCCAACTCACCCACAACGCGTGCATTGCGCTCTCTGGCCCCCGACCGCTCCATGACGTCTGCCCGCCAGAGCCGATCCCTATACAGCAGCGGCGCATCGATGCCGACGCATGACGCAGGTGAGCAGACCCGCCAAGGCGGCATGGTGCCTGCAGGATCACAAGTCATCCTGCTCGATTCAGATTCCGAAGCAGACATTGCTGAAGCAGACACTGCTGCTTCTTCAGCCGCCACGCCGGTGGAGATTATCGATCAATCTCTGACGCTGGACCCTGACGTGACCGCCGACATGTCAGAGGAGGACGACGAATTCGCCGAATATGTACGCAAAGCTCGAGAGCAGCGTGACCAGGATCTTCTTCGAGTTGAGCAAGAGGCTGCCGATGCCGCTCTCTTCGCGCCCACATCACCCACACCGCCGACCCAGCCCGGAACGGCGACGGCCACACCGATTATCAACATTGTCGTCACGTCCGAAATACCAGGCTCGCGCCCTTGCCTGGTTAAATTCCGCTTCGACCGCTCATTGCGCCTGGTGCGGGACAACTGGACGGCGCTGCAGCACCGACACAAGGTGCCTCTGCGCGACCTGCTCGACCGCGACGACGACGTGATTCTCACCTGGCGGCGTAAAAAGGTCTACATGACCTCGACGCTGCTGAGCCTGCGCATTCTTCCCAGCGCCACCAGGATAGGGGCTGCGGTGGTGGAGAGAAGTACGAGAGACGGGTTCAACGAGTCCGGTACGCGCGTGGTCATGCAGGCGTGGACGCCCGCGCTTTTTGCGCAGATGGAGCGCGAGGACGAGGCGGCCCGACGACAACGGGACATGCTGGACGATACGGCAGGCGAGGGAGGAGAAGATGATGATCAAGGAGAAGACGAAGGAGAAGAGAAGAGTGCGGCGGCGGCGATGGTGAGGGTTGTGCTCAAATCGAGAGACCGGGAGTCGGTGAAGCTCAAGGTCCTCCCCGAAACGACGACAGAGTTGCTGGTGGCGGCGTTTCGCGCGCAGAGGCATGTGCCACCAGAGGCAGATGTGGCACTGTGGTTTGACGGCATGAGATTGCAAGAGGGCGCGACCATGGAGGATGCTGACATTGACGACATGGATACTATAGAGGTGCATGTAAAGTGACACACCTCTTTTTGCTTTGCGCGTACCTGTTCATGTAGCTTTTATTACTTCCCCGCCTTGTTTTTGGCTTTGTTTTCTTTGGCAAGGGGAAGCTGGCAGCAAGCATGCTTTGGTTAGTTTTACAGCGGGACAAGGATATTTGATGCCCGCAACAGCATTGGACGCGTCAGGTAGTGTGTTATTTTCTTAGATATCCAATATTAATGGCCGGAATGACCATTCGGTTCATGCACACCTTAAAAATGAGATAATGTAGAATAGCGAGCCCAAGAAGAGCATCGTCATGTGTTTAGACAAACCGCGATGGAGAGCCGTCAGGCTCAACGCGTGCTACTATAGCGGAGAAAGAGAACACGACGTTTATTCCCTTGCCCGAGAATTACCTGAATATGATTTTGGTCCCCCATATTGCCAGATATGGCCTGTATTATTACAACATAGATATATATATATATATATACTCAACGAAAGCCCGGCCAAGTACACATGTAACGCCTTGACTAGCCTGGACGAATATGATATTTGCTAGTAATGTCATTTATATGACCGAAACCAAGTCTGCCAACAAACAACGCTTCCCATTTCCCATTTCTCGTTGCAACCTCTCAATGCATCTTGAACCAAAAGCACGACCCGCACACTCTGCTGAAGCGCCTCGTCGGGGGTGCCTAGTCGAAGCTCTGAATCTGGACCTTGATGGCGCCGCTCTTGGGGTCGGCCGACGTCTCAAACGCCTGGACGGCATCCTCGAGCGGGAACCTGTGCGTGACGAGCTTGGAGAGATCAATGACGCCGCTCCGGAGCAGGCGGATGGCGCGGGGCCAGGTGTTGCTGTAGCGGTACTGCAGCTGGACGTCGACCTCGCGGACCGAGGCGCGCATAAACGGAATGGCAATCTCGTCCTTTCCGACGCCAATGATGAAGACCTTGCCGCCA